>JACEIK010001860.1:126817-147518 GCA_018107945.1 Datura stramonium
GTTAGCTCTAATCTACTTAATGTTTGTCATACAGGTCGCCTAGTAAACCGTCCTAGTTACTACAAGTCTGATAGACCAGTTGATACTCTAAGGAGGGAACCTTAGTAGTAGTTCGATATGGGGTCGACGCCCTAGCTTACTCATATAGGTACTCAGATGTAGGTTGCAGCGAGTGGCTAGGTTCAAATAAACCTGTCTACGAGGATAGGTTGCCTAGAGAAGTCATATGACATCTGAACAGAACAGTTAAGTTCTAAGGGACTAGAACCATGTTAGTACAGTATTACCTTCAGGCTAAAAATTATAGTAAGATGTCTGTGGAAGGTTAGGGGCTGACTTCTCAAGAGAATGTTCGATTACTAGCAGCCCTACAATTGTTCTAAGCGAAGGAACTAAATAGTGGTCATCCGTGACCTTATGGTTCGCTTATGAGCTATCATTGTCCTAGCATGACATTCAGAGTATCATTTAGGCCACTACAGATATCTCCAAATCCTATCAAGACCATTAGAGATTATTATCACTCCCAGGATATTTGATCAAACGTAGGCACACAGGGTGTGCTTGTTGGCAGCTATATAGACTATTTTAGGGGCAAGTGGCGGTCGCGTTAGGCCTTAAGAGCCAGGTACGCCTTTTGAATGGCTAGGTTGAGACTTAAATGTAGTATACTGGTTGGGAGTGACCCCACCTAGAATAGCCTTTCATTAGGAAACTTCAGGGTTGCTAACTGTGTCATTGCCTACGAGGCTATATGATGTTGCTAAGGAGGAGCTATATGATGTTGCTAAGGAGGATCTATATGATGTTGCTCCGAGGAGCTATGTGATATCCCAAGGGACTATATTCAGGCCCAAGGGCTATATTACCGCCCATCACGAATGGGCTTCTACTTTTATGCCGTATCGGCATCACTGACCCTCCGTCGAGCCTTGTGTGCCCAGGGTGCATTTACAGGAGCCCAATGGGCTCAGACATAGTTACAGGAGTCCAGCGGGCTCAGATGTGGACCTATAAGCTAGGTAGGTTGGCTTTAGTACCAATAGAATCATAAGAACCTGGATAGGGGTATATAGATTGAATTGTACTTTTCAGAGCTTATGGGGGCTTGGTAGGTTGTTTTTGTGTTGCTTACACCTTCCAAGCTTATGGAGGCCAGGTTAGGTTCTTGTTTGTATGCTTGTTTGCTAGCTATAGTCTATGAATATATAGTCGTACAATTCAACTCATATACATGTGGTGATTTACTTGATGCAGGTTATGGATAAGAAAGCTTACAAGTTATTTTTGCCCCTTTTTACTACTTACCTTCAGTCTTCATCGGCTCCTATTAAGATTTTCATTACCGCCTTATATATTCAGTACATATTGTATTGATGCCCAACTATGGGGCGTTACATACATGCTTGCAGGTTTAGACATACAGATTACGAAATCTCTTAGCAGCTATTCAGAGTCATCATATTGGCCTGCTCCTTTCATTCGGAGTTGCTAGGTTGTAGAGGTTACCTATTTTTTTTGTATAGCATTTGGGTAGGTCGGGGCCGTTTCCCGACCACTATTTTTATTCTTAGAGGCTTGCAGACTACAATCTTCAGTTAGTTGTCCGTGTGGGACCTATATATGCTTATTTATGTATGTTGTGCGTATGGGGCCTGGTATAGCTCTCAGTTATCGGCCTCATCGGCTGTAGTTCTTACTTGACTGCCTGTTTTTCATTCTATTATATCTAGATAGCATGGTGGTCTTGTCGGCATGCATAGGATCCTTTTTATTGTCATGTTGGCTGTTTTCTTTTACGGGTGCTGCGTGGCCTTGTCGACCCACGACTGTATTTTGCAGCCGAGATATAGCAGTTTGTTTTCTTAATTTTGAGTCACTAGTAGGCACCAATGCTGGAAATGCCTATCCAGGTCAGCCCAGATCTCAGTGTCGCATTAGGTACCAGTCATGCCTCCCAAGGTGGGGCATGACATTTTTTATTTATTATTGTAGTTGCATTATTTAGATCTGGAATTCAATTTTATCAAATATTTTTACTTTTTTTTTATCTTACCCTCCCTATTTCAAAACCCAAAAGATATGAAAAATAGATATAGATAATAATAAATAAGAGTATAATAGAATACTCCTTATGTTCCTTGATTAGCAAAAAAATTCAAACTTACGAGAGTAACCATCATACTACCAAACATATAAAACAATTAGTAAAACAAATACTACACTAGTAGAAAAATGTTTATAACTTCTAATTATCAATCTATCTTTTTTTATACACCTCTTCTCCATTTTTGCATATAGTCAGAATCAGAAAAATATCAGAAGCTCAAAAATTAAAATATGAAGAGAAAGAAAATAGCACATAATTGATTTAAGCCAAAATATCCTTAAAATTTTGAAAGACAAATAATCCACATTCATATTTTTATCTTTTCAAATTCTCAATGCATTACATGAATTAATTGATTGTTTCATATTTTGTATTGAATACATAATGAGTGTTTTAATATGAAATTGAATACATAATGGGTATTTTTTTCTTTTTCTTAAATGAGAAAAAAGTTATATCTAAAATGATGAAATTTTTTAAAAGTGAACAGAAACAAAAATTAAGGTGTCATTTAATAGAATGAAAGGTTTGTATTGATATCTTATATAAGATATTTTCATTTATCCCTCAAAGTTTTCAGCCAAGATCTAGGCTTTAGGGTTTTGGAATATAAGAAATTGCCCAGTAATTCAAAAGAGGCTAAAATAGAAGAGGAGCCCATTTTCTTTTCAAAATTTGTTATTACGTCAATGGTTTTCTAATTTTCTGGCTTATGTTTGTCACATCGTGGATAGGAAGGAAAAAATAAATATTGTTCGCGGAAGTGTGTAGGAAACAACACTTTCATTGGGTCACGTCTTTACGTCAGAAAACCCAAAAAAAGAAAGAAAGAGAGAGAGAAAGTATACGACCTATACATCAAATTCAATAAAATCGATGGGGTAATTAGAACCTGTATTGAAAGAAAGAGTGAAATTTTTCTTAACGGTCTTCATTCTTGTCACGCCCCACCTTGGGAGGCACGACTGGCACCTGGTGCCCTACTAAGATCTGAACTAACTTAACTAGGCCTGTTCACTCCTGGTGCAGGCTTACTTCCGCAAATCACATAAACAACGGGCTATATCTCGGCTGTAAATACAACCTCCAGCCGACAAGGCCTTATAGCCACCTGTAAAAGAAAACCATCTAACCATAAACAAAAACAACAGGGAATCCTATGCGGGCCGAAAAGATCACCATGATGTCTAGTTATGACTGTAAAGTAAAACTAGTGCTAAGATAACTATGGCCGACAAGGCCGCTAATCTTCCAGCTAAGCAAGGCCCCACACGGCCAACATGTAATTAAAACACATATGGGCTCACACGGCCAATAACAGCTAACCACAGGGAAACAGAAATAATCTGCAAGCCTCTAGGAGTAATATGATGATCGGGACAAGGCCCCGACATACCCATAAATTGTACAATCAAAACGAAGTAAACCTTCTATCTACAAGCTTCGGAAGAAAGGAGCTAACTGCATTGATGATGCTGGCTAAAAGCTACGAGGGACCTGCTCCTCGTCTATCTGTATCTGCAAGCAAGTAATGCAGCTCCCCAAAAAGGGCGTCAGTACAATATGTACTGAATATGTAAGGCGATGACTGTAAATGACTGAAATAAAGAGGTAGAACTAAAAATAACTGAAATGAAGGGGGTAGAGATCATACCTGAGTAATAGAACTTCTTACTATCTACTTTATTAATAACTAAAACAAACAATAATCTTACCTGGCCCCCATAAGCCGAAAGGTAGAACCAACACAGAATAACCCACCTAGGGCCCCCATAAGCCCTAGTGAGTACACTTCAATCTATATACCCCTATCAAGGTCGCACTGGGTCAACTAAGGCTATAGATGTCCTACCGGCCCCCTAGGTTTGCAACTGAGCCCGCTCGGCCCCTGACTGTAGTTGTGTCTGAGTCCAGTAGACTCCTGATATCTGCATCCTGGGCACCAGGCTCAACGGGAGTGTATAGAGCCAACAACGACATATGAAGACCTGGGACCCCATCTTCATCCCTGGCGGACAGCATACCGCTCCATAGAGCGACGTTATCTCGCCCCTGGCGTGCGTCGACACAGCTAATAACCCTGGGGTCGGTTATGAAGGCTATATGGAATAATCCATCCCAGACTAACATAGTCATAATAGACATGCTTTTTGTATTCTTACTAGGATTCAAACTGAGCTATCATGCTAAACAAACTAACTTGCCGAAAGAAACTGCCTTAACATATCTCGTTCATCGATATTGATTAGCTGGCGAGTTTCAGTTCATATTCAACTGTTCTTCTCAACTGCAATCATATTACTGGCGGAAAATGACTAGTTTCAGTACTAAATTCAATAAAAATGATAACTTTATATATAAATATTAACTATATTTCAGCTTGACGAAACATGGTCGAAAACTCATAATTTCTCGAAAGTCCAAAAGAAAGAAATGCTTACTTTAATCCTATGGTAGTATTGACACTAGTTTGGAGCAATTCCAACAACTTTAGCTCGGTGGGGTTACGATTTGCCGGGCGAATTTCGTGAAACTAACTCCGTAGTAATGCTTCCTGCAGCCTTATACTTCGATACCCAAAGTTAATTTGAATTCAAGCAGCATTTAGCAGCATAAACGGATGAAATCTATTTTAACTCCTCGTGTTCTCTCCTCTCTGGTCGTGTATATATATAGAAAATAAAATGAAATCAAAGGGTGGAACATATATATACTTGAGGCAGTGGACAGGGGTCCGTGGCACGGACCTTATCGCGCCAACTTACGGGCGAGCCACAGAGCCCATCGCGGAGGGCATGGTTCATGCCACGCTGCCCCTTTGGGCAGTTGGCGAGCCTCCTCCCACGCGGTCCCGACTCTGTGTTCGTCTGACCTTTCCCCGAGCTCTTTCCTCATACATATTGCACTCTAAAACTCTCAACCAACGTACGAATAGGCCATTTAAACATTAGAAACTTACGGGGTGTAACATCCTCTCCCCCTTAGAAACATTCGTCCTCGAATATTTTACTTTAGCTTATAAATACCTTAACTCTTGTAACTACTTATTCTAGAAAAATTTTAGCAGAGTCTCCCCTGTAATATGGACTATCCAAAAATCCTGAAACACAGAAAAGTCCAGTACAGGTACTTCATATAACACTATAACAACTATTTCACAATAAGGCTGGAGTCAATTTAGCAATATATAACATAATCACGAAATAGCGACCGAATCAAATACTTACCTTAATTTCATAGTTTGGGCTAAGCCTGGAACAAATGAGGATATCTGGATTTCATGTCGTCCTCAGCCTCCCAAGTCATTTCCTCTCTATTCTTATTTCCCCACAGTACCTTAATAGAGGCGACATCCTTAGTCCTCAATCTACGAACCTGTCGATCTAATATAGCTACTGGGACCTTTTCATAAGCTAATTCCTCTGTAACTTGAACATCTTCAACTAGTACAACTTGTGACGGATCCCCTATGCACTTTCGTAGCATCGACACGTGAAAGATTGGATGAACGAATTCTAATTCTGAGGGTAGATCTAACTCATATGCCACCTGACCTATTCTCCGGAGTATTCGATACGGCCCAATAAACCTCAGGCTGAGCTTACCCTTTTTTCCAAATCTCATTATGCCCTTTATTGGCGAGACTTTAAAAAACACCCAGTCATTTACATTGAACTCCAAGTTCCTACGTCGTACATCAGCATAAGATTTCTGACGGCTTTTAGCGGTCAACAAACGTTCTCTGATAAGCTTTATCTTCTCTTCTAACTAATGAATTATATCTGGTCCAATTAAGCTTGATTCTCCAATCTCGAACCAACCGACTGGGGACCTGCATTTCCACCCATATAAGGCCTTATAAGGCACCATCTGGATTGCCAAGTGATAACAGTTATTGTAAGCAAACTCAATAAGCGGTAAGTGTTAATCCCAGATGCCTCCAAAATCCAGCACACACACTCGTAACATATCCTTGAGCATTTGAATTGTACGTTCTGCCTGCCCGTCTGTTTGAGGATGAAAGGTCGTACTCAAATTAACCTGCGTCCCCAAGCCCTTCTAAAAGGAGTACCAAAATTTAGCTATAAACGGCGCTCCTCTATAATAAATAATCAATAACAGAACACCATGCAATCGGACTATCTCTCTGATGTATAGTTCAGCATAATCTTCAGCTGAAAAAGTAGCCCTTACTGGCAGAAAGTGAGCTGATTTCATCAACCTGTCCATAATCACCCAGATGAAATTAAATTTACGCCTGGTATGAGGTAACCTTGTAACAAAATCCATATTAATTGCCTCCCACTTCCACATAGGCACTGCTATCTCCTGTGTCAGTCCGCTGTGTTTCTAATGTTCGGCTTTCACCTGTTGACAATTAGGACATTGAGCTACAAATTCTTCTATCTCCTTTTTCATTCCTGGCCACCAGTAATTTTCTTTTATATCATGATACATCTTTGTTGGACCCGGATGAAGAGAGTAACGGGAACGATGCACCTCGCCAATAATTTGCTAGCGAAGTCCAGCCGCGTTCGGAAAACAGAGGCGGTCCCTATATCTCAAAACTTTGTCTTCGGTTACCCGAAAATCAGTTACTTCCCCTCGCTAAACCTTATCTCTGAGCTGAACCACGTTAGCGTCTTGGTACTGTCATTCTTTCACTTCCAAAACTAATGATGATACTGCTGTGTTCTGAATTACTACTCCACTGTCTCCTTAATCTACTATACGGACGACTAAATTGGCTAACTGATGCAACTCTCGGGCCAGCACTCGCTGTTCTGGCTTCAGGTGTACTAAACTCCCCATGGATTTACGACTGAGGGTGTCTGCTACAACATTGGCTTTCCCTGGGTGTTATAAGATATTTACATCATATTCTTTCAACATCTCTAACCAATGACGTTGTCGTAGATTCAACTTTTTCTGTGTGAAAATATACTGGAGGCTTTTATGATCAGCGAAAATATCTACCTAAACGCCATATATATAGTGCCTCTATATTTTAAAGGATTGAACCACCGCGGCTAATTCCAGGTCATGGGTGGGGTAGTTCTTTTCATGCTTCCTCAGCTGCCTGGAAGCGTAAGAAATTACTTTACCATGTTGCATCAGAACACATCCTAACACAACGGCTGAAGCATCGCAGTATACTGCATAACCCTCTGATCCTTCCGGCAAGGCTTATACTGGTGCTGATGTCAGTCTGTTTTTCAACTCCTGAAAACTCTGCTCACATGCTTCAGTCCAGTGAAATTTTGCTGCTTTCTGAGTTAATTTGGTCAAAGGCACTGTTAATTTGGAGTAGATTCTCCCACCTATTATTTAGGTTCTGATATGTTTCGAAATAAAGCTTCTCATATGCATGAATTTATAATTGAGATGTATGGCATTATTGAGCTTTGTCGAAGGACAATGTGTAGTTTTATTTTCATATGATGTCGGGTCTATGCATGATTTAATGAGCTTTGTCAATAGACAATGTTGAGCTTCGTTTCATAAGATGTTGAGTCATGCAATATTTCATGTTGAGATTAATCAGTAGACAATGTTGAGCTTCATTATATACGATGTAGAGCATTGCATGTTTTTGGGAGAAGAGTCTAGCACCAAGTGGGTTAAGGGTTGATTACCATATGCCCCAGAGCTACGCGCCAACGTAGGTTGATATTATTACATTATCGGGACCTCCCTTGTGAGTTATCCCCAGCCCAATTGGCCTTTTAGCTTGAAATCGATATCATGATATCATCCATCTCCCTGGTAAGGTTATGGATGGCTCTACCCACTTGAGTGTGATAGTTGGGACCACAGAAGCTCTATCGTGGTATGTCGGTTAAGTGACGAGTCTCCCACTATCCATATAATTCAGATTTGCATATTCATTACTCATGATGATTACTTATGCATGCATGTTCTAAAAGTAAGTTTTGACTCATTGTTCAGCTTTTTATATAAATGTTATGTTTCATCTTTGAGTCATCCGAGTCAATCATGAAGTTGTAAAGCTATGCATTGTCATGTTATGATAAGAGTACGATTTTAGAATGAATTCATATAGCCTCCTACTTTCACTTAAAAGTTTATGATATATTATGAAATGTTTTAAATGATTTATTCTATTTAGTGATTTTACTTACCTTGAATACTCGATACATTCCACGTACTGACCGCATACTTTCTATGCTGCATCATTTCATGATGCAGGATCCAGTTTTCAAGTTCAGCCCCGTTCGTAGGTGCTGATCAGAGTTAGCACCTGCTTATTTGGTGAGTCCTCATCTTTCGAGGACTAGATCTTCAGTTGTTTAGATGTCCTTTCAGTTTTAATATTGTTGAGCTAGTTGGGGGGTGTCGTCCCATCATCTCATCCAGATTAGAGGCTTATCAGACTTAGACGTGTATTCAGCTTTAGATATTTATTATCCTTGTTATATTAAGTTTGACTTTCGTTGAGTTTATGTTAATATTTTCTTTATGTTTATGGAATGAGTTAGTTGAATTCTTATGTCATGGGTCGACTTGGGGGCTCTCGGGGTATCTTGTCCCGTGTCTACGATCCAGGCCTCTATTCGGGTCGTGACAATTTCTCTATATATGTTCAGTTTTCTAGACCTGTCGGGTTAGTTGGGGGTGTTGTCCCTTCAACCCATCTGATATGTCAGAGCTTTAGACTATGTGTAGTATTTAGCTGTTATGTTTGAAGTACGCTTCGCTTCCTATGTTATGTCATGTTTTCTGCTTCTGCTATGTTATTACGTTGAGTATTACTTTTTATTGATTGAGTTAGATGTATGCTCAGGCCATGGGTCGACTTAAGAGTCTCTCGGTGCTCCTTGTCCCTGTTGCGATTCGGGTCGTGACACTGGTCTATGGAAAAGCATGTCATTTACCAATCGAATTAGAGCATAAGGCGTTGTGGGCTCTGAAAAAGATGAATTTGAATTGGAAAGAAGCATCCAAGCTGAGTCTTGACCAGCTCAATGAGTTGGACGAATTCCGACTTATAGCCTATGAGAGTGCTGCCATTTGTAAAGAAAGAATGAATATCTATCATGACAAGAAGATTGCAAAAAGGGAGTTTAGCACTGGCGATTTGGTCTTACTGTTCAACTGAAGGCTTCAATTGCACCCTAGAAAGCTGAAATCTAGATGGAGAGGACCTTACAGGGTAGTGCATATGTCCCCAATGGTGCAGTTGAACTTGAGAACAAAGAAGGAAAAAGGTTCAAAGTAAAGGGGAAAAGAATTAACCTCTATCTGGGAGATGTGGAGGAATTAAGAAGAATTGAAGCAGTGTACCTTGATGATGCCTGAAGAGTTGTAAAAGTTACATCGTGTTGCGACGTTAAATCAGGTGTTGCATGGAAGGCAACCCATGGATGGTGAAGTCTAAGTAGCCCCAGGTATGTTCCCTTCCCTCCGTTCTTATATTTTTATGCTTCGTGGATGAAGCACACTTTTCAAAAATGGGAGGGGGGTGTACTTGTATTTTTTGGATTTTTGATTTGTCCAAGAGTGTTTCTTACCGTGTTTTCTTTCCCTCGGGAATGATATCTAGTAGAATTGGCATATTTAGTATTTTATTTTTGTAATTTTTGTTTAATTATAAAGTAACTTTGGAGTACTCAACCAATAAATTTCACTAGTTTTGGATTTGTGAAAATTTGACCCTGTTAAAAAATTATTTTTGATAAATTAGCCGTGTACTTGTGACTGCATGCATGATTTTGGTGGATCTTTTGATGTCATTTATGTATATTAGCATGTGTAGTTTTTGTTAAGCCATGAATAAACCGAACAGGTAGAGTAAATATAAATCATGTACCATGAGTGAGTGAGGTCTGATATCTAGTTCAATACTGTATAGAGGATCTAGAACTTTTCCGGTTGGTCTTTACATAGGTTTAAGGATGGTTGGTTAGGAAAGGATCATAGGACATTTTTGTTGAGTCTATTTGTAGACTAAATAATCCTACCAAAATGATGTGATTCCCTCTATCCCGATTTTGAGCCTTAGATGAACCATTTTTCTTTAATTAACTGATTAACCTTACCATTTGTTTATAATGAACCTGTTTTGGCCCTGGTCCCTCCTTAGACATTTTGAACTTCAACATAGGAAAAATGCCTAAGTTGAGGGTGGCTAGAGTAGGGGTGCATAAAGATTGGCAAGGTGAAAAAGAGAGAGAAAAGAGAAAAAAAAGGTGAAAAATGAGGTGTGGTGTAACAAAAGAAAAGAAAATTTGAAAAAGAAAATTCAAAAAGAGTATAAGGCACGAAAAAGTTTGAAAACACACAACACTCGTACAAGTATATAAAAATGGATTAAAAGGGAGGAAAAAGAAGAAAAAGTAAAAAGGGTGAAAAAGCGAAGAATGGAGCCACATGTATGTAGTGCCAAGGAGGGGTTTTAGTCACTCAAAAATTTCTATATTTACCTTACCCAGCCCGGAAGCCTACATCACAAGCCAAAGAAAATCCTATAGTGATCCTAATCTAACCATCTAACAGACCGAAGTAGAGAAAATAAGGGCAAGCCTATTGTATCTAATATGCAGTATTTGGAACTTCTTTGTGAGGGTGAGAGTCTCGCTTGTTTAGTCCTATATCATATATTTTGCTACATTTGTGAGTAGGGGACTTCGTTTTCTGTGAGGATACATGATTTGTGATTGACTTTACCAGTGGTCTGTGTGAAAAGCATTGGTGATGACTTGACTACCTGTTAATAGCCGGATGACATGTCTTGATCCCTATTTATCATGTTTTGTAGTTTCTTGTAATGCATGTGCTAATTTGGTTCACGGGAAAAGCATCAAAAGTTTTTGGATTCATAGTGCAAATTTTGTTTGATATTGGCTATAGTGTCTTAGGTTTATTTTCTAGTTAAGCATCGTGTTTAGTTTTTCTTTTTCTTGACCTGAAGATATGGCAAAGTCTTAAGTTGAGGGTATTGATGTGCTGTGAGTTTACAACACTTTCGACGATTAAAACTAAGAAAATAGCATGGAGTTAGGTATGTTTATATGGATATAAGGCACTTTTACTTTGAATTCAGGGAAAGCAAGTGCTGGAGTATAGATACACAAAAGAAGCCAGAAAATGCAGAAAATCAATCAAAGTACCAATCTTAGTACGAGCCGTAACTACATTGTACGAGCCGTACTGAGAACCGTGATAAAGTTTAGAAGACTGAATGGAGAAGAAGGAAACATATAACTCTCAGTATGAGCCATACCAGGATGGTACTAGCCGTAACTGGAGCCGTAGAAAACTTCAGAGAACTTTCACAAGGAAACCTATTGGTATGGGTGGAACCCATGAGTTGTAATACTTACATATGACCCGTACCATGAGTTGTGATGAGCTTCAGTGACTCTTCAAGACTTTGTGGAATTTCAGACACTACAAATAGTATGAGTCGTGGCAAGAAGGTACAAGTCATACCACAACACTCGTGAAACATTCCAGAGTATGTCAGAATTCTCAGAACCAAGTCATGGATGCATTGTACGACTCATAGGAAGGATATCTCAGAACACTTAGCCAAAGTTTCAACCAGCCAAGGACGTACGAAAGGCAGTTACGACCCGTTAATCCTGCTACGGGTCATATGACAAGTCGTGGTACAGGCGGCGCCACTTATGGAAAATCTCCCTGTTAGCTTAGGAAAAGGTTTCTGATATTTGTATAAATACCTTTTATGTTTTCTTTTCAGAGAGAAGAGGATAGAACGAATAGAGAACGTAGAATTGAGTAGTTTTTGTGTGATTAACACTTCTTGAGAACAATTCTTTGATTTCTGTATCAATTTTTCTTGAGATTATTCTTGCACATTCAAAGAAGTTTTTCTCTCTACTATTGCTATTGTTGTAAGTATTTAGTTATGTGTTTGTCTATGAATGCATATCATAATCTTACAACCATGAAACGGTAAAACCTCCACAACTAGGTGTTGTGGGAACCATTGAGGACAACAAACTAGGGTTGCACAAAAGTGATTCAAAACCAATGCAAAAAGCTTGCATTGTATTCTCTTCATGCTTAAACGTTTCTTAACGATGTACAACGTTAGGACTTGCCCAAATTCTTTACTTTCTTGAACCTAGAGAGTTAGATATTAGAAAAAGAGAATTACAACAAAGCCTTGATCTTTACGATAATTGTATTAACTTGTGTTGTGATCGTAGGATAGTTAAATTTGAAACATATTGATAACGGTTAGTTTGAAATTGCTCATAAGACCTGACCAGATGATTTAGTATAGTCATCCAATAGGGATGAACCCGTCGTTTGGATGAACCCTAGTTATCAGTTCTACAAGTAAGCATTGGGATTAATCACATGTGTATACCCGAAGTAGTTATGAACCTATGGGGAACACATACACTAGTTATCTGCAAAACTTTATTTAATTCACAGTTATAACTTTGTTTTATTGATATTTTCAAAACCCCCCAAATTGGAGATAACTCACCAACAAGTTCACTTACCGACATTAGTCTAGATCTTCCATATTCCCTGTGGGTTCAACCCCAACCTCTTAGTTTGGTTCTTTATTGACAGCGTCTGCTTCATGCTTCAGCAGGAGGTGTGAGTTTGAGTGTTATCATCTAACTCGGCTAACCGAGTTCATGTAATCCTATAAGGCATATGTCCGAAATCATGTGGCCTCCGATCTGATGTTCTATCTCCGGATCACCCTAACACCTGCCTCTATGCACAATTTATACACGAGACTCGGGAATGGGATGGTAGTGCTTAACCCCATAGCCTGATCTTGAATCTCCTTTGTTATCACCCTCGGAATGTTGATGGCATATCTCGACATGATATATGCCACCAAGGCTACTCTATCTGCACTGAGGGTGTTTTCATTGATCGTTCGCGCCAACGTGTGGTGAACCAGTGTCCAGCAGGCCTTTGCTATAAAGTTCAATGAGGCTTTTATGACCTGCTTACCACTGGTCACCCACTCTACCTCCTACTTATCATCTATTTTGACCCCACTAGGCATTTCACTTGGCTCTGTCTCTCCTCCAAACTCAGTTGCTTTACCCTTTTTAGGGCATCTACTTAGCATTCGAACTCAATTGTGGCATCTAGAGCTATGAACTGTGGCCCATATAACATCCGAGCAATGGTCCTCTCGGAGATGTCAACCATTGATGAGTTGGTAATTTACCAACTCATTAGGATCTTGGGCATGAGCTTTAGCTTAGTTTTCAAGTCATTTAGATGAATTTTATGCCCTTTTGTATTTTTATGTGCAAGTACCTGAGTTGAAGAGAAAGAGCAAGAAGTGGAGTAAAAAGGATGAAATCGGGTGAAAATCAGAGCTCCACCAAAGGACATCGGAAAAATATCAGTCAAACGCATATGACTATTGACTTGAGAAGAAATTGCAATCAGTGGCTGCGGACATCAATCGGTGACTCGCTGATTAAATCGCCTATAGATTCTTGAACTTACTAGACTGAGGAGTAAGGGAATCGGCGGATGAAGGTCAGAAAACCGCCGAAGGTGTCGCCGAATGCTCCTAGAAAATCACTAGAAGGGAAGAAAATGATGGATGGCAGTTCGTGAAATTCAACCGAGAGCCGCCGGCTCCTCCGCAAGTGACAAAACGCCTAAACAAGGGCAATTACGTCTAGCACTGGAAAAAGAGGAGATTGGTTGCCCTATTTTGTATATAGTCTAGAAGAAAGTACTCTATACAAAACTTTTATACTTTTTAGCTTTTTGAAAAATCCTTTTGCCTTGGAAAGAGAAGAACTTAATTGGAGGAGATTGTTGAATATTTCTTTTCTTATTTTCATCTTCTTCCTTAGCAAGGTATAACCATTGTTGCAGACATATTTTGAGTCCGATTTTGGTTTCTCTTATTAATGAAATCATTGAGTTTATTGATGGACATACTATTTAGTTTCTTAATCATGAGTAGCTAAATCATCAACTAGAGTTGTGTGAGGATGGGTGTTTAATTAGATTGGATATTGCTAGATTCATCTTACTATTGCTTAATTAGTGTAAATATATTGAGTTCTCTCCAATTTATAATTGTTGATCCATAGTTGCAAATGTGGGTTTACTTTTCTTACTTGATTTTAGCTTGAAAAAGAAGAATTCAAGTACTGGGAGAGAATTTGATGGTGGGAATGGATGTGATGGTGTGGAGTTGGGCCAGAAATACCCAAAACCCATGTTCATAATCCTAATTAGTAGTTGATGGCTAGAAATAGTCCAGCTATTAACCCAAACTCTATTGAGCTAATTGAATTGTGTCTTAAGGTTCGAAAGGACTCGGGAAAAAGGCATCCATGAGGTTGAAAAATATAGGGTGCCACCTCATCCAAAGTTATTTACACTTATTTTCAATGATTTGATGAGCTAGCATATTCTAATTTTATTAGCACCCCATCTACACCACATCTCTAGTCTTCTCTCATTATTATTTGTCAATTTTGGTTATTTTGCTATTTTGGCAAGCTAGTTTAAAATCTACAATATTGTTAACTTCATTTTTCCCCAAAAAATTTACTATTTTATTCCTCTTGATTGGTGCGAGTTAATTCAAATTTCCTAAAACAACTCTTGCACAAATCATCCACTAGACTCTATGGGATACGACCCCGGGATACGACCCCGACATCCTTCAGGAATATTATTTTGAGCAACGACCATGTACACTCTCTTATTAAGAGGAGTGTATTTTGGACGTTATCAACCATGCATCCCCAGACCGTGATACTATCGAGATTAGGTTGTTCCTTTAATTTCTGCCCAACTTTTTCTTTCTGCTCCATTGTTGCCAAATAGTTGGCATATATTTCCCATACTATCTCGGCACTGTACTTTTCAGTTGGAAGACTTAAATGGAAAAAATATATATGCTTCCTCTACCTATAAATGACTTCTTAAAATCAAATAAAAATATCATAAGTTTGACACATTCAGCTGTTACTGAGACTTCTTTTCTTGAGAAATTTTTTTATTTCGTAGAGAGGTGTAAGTTTAGATCGGTCACGGTAGGAGTTTTAGCCATCCAATCAAACCCTTAGAAGTTTAAAAGCTATTTCATCTCCTCAACCTCATTTCGTGCACTTGTCAGGATCCGCGATTCCTCCTGAATACTCCACCTGGAATGTTGCTTGGAGGTGAGAGTGAGACCCTACTCATAGATCTCCTGAGCACCGACATGTGCCACCTCATAACCTGACTCTCTCAAGGCGGAGTCTGATAAGCTTAATCCTTAGTAGCCTCTTCCTCTGGCCTGGACTCATCATCACCCTCTCTGGACTGGGCCCGCTTAGACCTCTCCTTAGTATTTGAGCCACTACCAAACTCCTAAGCCTGATCACCTGCTCCCTCCTCAGACTAGGGAGCAGCTGTTAGGGAAACAGATGTAGCTTCGTCCTGAACCTTACCCTGTTCCCTAGTGGTCTGTGTCTCTTCAGTGTCTGTTGTATCCACTCGGTATTCCTCCATAGAACCACTAGGGGTGTTTCCTTCTTGGTTTGAGTCTGAGGGCTCATCTCTCAATGCCCTCCGAGCAGCAATTTCAACCTTGGCTCTCTTGTCTTGGGCCTTCTTGTTTGATTTCTTTTTGAATGTTATTGTACCTGTGGAGAAAAAGGTTAGTATGTAATATCTAAGAAAGAGAAAGCAAAATATCATCCTCAGTAATTTTCCACAAGTCATCAGCATGAGTCGTACCATGATGGCATGATCCGTACTAAGACTCGTAGTATGTTATGACACTATCACGACTCCTCGGTGTGACTCATACCAAGTTGGTACAGTTCATACTAAGGATCGTATGAGGAATTCCCTAAAACTATGGTTCTTAGTATTTTTGTACAACTCGTGTTACAAACTGTAATTGGATTCCACGACTCGTACTCGGGAACATACTGTTGCTTTTTGAACTTGACCCTCTCTGCTTCTTGGTAAGAACACCAAGTATGACTCGTAGTGAGATATCATGGTCCATACTAGGTCCCGTACCATGAGCTTTCAGATAAGATGGCTTGGGACAGTCCCAACGATCTATCCTACGAGTTATAGTATGAAACCATGAGTCATATGAGGGCTTGTGAAGCCTGTCTTCACCTTATTTAGGTCCAATTGTGTAGGTAAACATGTTTTCGAATGGATTCTCAGAATTCCCCATCCAAGCTATGTACTTTCATTAATTTTATCTACCAAGGTAACCGCCTATGCTTCCCAACCTGTAACTCATTATCTATAATCACTTTTTGTGTTTGAGCATTTTGATTCCTAAGCCCATTTATAATGATGCACATTCAGTCCTTGATCACATTCATTGTCCTCTTTTACAAGATTTTAAGGATTCACAGTTCAATTTCGTCCATCTCTTGGAAAGAAATTTCAATAGAGGAAATGATCGCTTACTTGAGATTTCAAGTTCTTACATGATTTCTTGCTTGCTTCAGCCTTTGGGTTAGGAATTAAAGTGACTTGTGCAAATTTATTTGCATGGATTTGTGCTCAACAATATCATGCTTGAGTTATGGGTAATAGAAGATAGAATAGAGGTGCTCGTGGGTCTTGCTTTTTTTTTTTGCATAAGAGTTTAGGTCCAACAAATTTGATTTTAAATAGTTTTGGGCAAATTGAAAATTTTGGGTCAGGTCGAGTCGATTTACTTAATTTTTCCTATCACTACTCATACCACGAGTCATAGTTCATACCTACGACTCGTCCCCTAGACTCGTAGCAAGAAACTGAGAAGACTTACTTTGGGACCTATGGGTGCATGGTATGAGTTGTACCATGATGGTATGACTGGATTATGGCTTGTAGATCATTATTTTCTGCACTTCCACACTTAGCATAGTTCACCCTCACTGTGGATACTACGCCTCATACAGTGGAGGTACGATTCATAATGACCAACCATAACATGAACTTATGCATCAGACCAAGTTTCTGCTTTACACCGGTGGACAGTACTACGAGCTGTACTATCCTCATACGAGGTGTATTGAAGCTCGTAGTACAGGTCTTATCTGAAATTTTTCTCCCACCAATTTTTTTTCACCAGCACACTGAATACACATAAGTTAAGATACTTGGGTTACCTCCTAAGAAGCACTTGATTTAACGTCGTGGAACAACACAGGTTGTTTGGTTACTCATACTTCACTAAACAACCTCATCGGTTGCCTCCCAAGAAGCGCCTAATTTTACATTGCGGCACGATGCAAGTCTCTTGACTACTAAAAATTCGTCAAGAGACTCTGAATCATCCTCGATTGCTGACACAACCCTGAACTCATTGGGCTCCTTCATTGACCTACAGAAATTAATGATAACCTCCTCCTTATTTAGTCTAAACTTTAGTTGGACATCTTTAAAATCTACCAGAGCTCTCCTAGTGGCAAGGAATGGTTTCCCCAAAATAATAGGGACCTTAAAATCATCCTCGCAATCTAGGATCACAAAATCTGCTGGGAAGATGAACTGATCCACCTTAACTAGCACATCAACAAGGATCCCCACTGGATTTTGAACAGTGCTGCCATCCATAAATAGCCTCATCATAGTTGGTGTGGGGGCTGCCAAGCCCAACTTCCTAAATACGGCTTACAGCATCAAGTAGATGCAAGCTCCTAAGTCATACAGTGCCTTCACAAACTCAAAGTCACCAATCGTACAAGGAATGGTGAAGGAACCTAGATCCTCCTTCTTCTGGGAAAGAACACATGAGGCTATGGAACTGCAATGATGCAAGTCATCCACTGGCTTATAGCTTATAGACCTCTTCCTAGTCACAAGGTCCTTCATAAACTTGGCATATTCGGGCATCTGCTCCAATGCCTCGACCAATGGTATGTTCAAGATAATTGTTTTAGCATAGAGAGGAATTTATGAAACTTACCATCTTTCGTATTCTTGTTCATCCACTAAGGAAATGGTGGAAGTGGTCAAGGAATGGCCCTATACTCCTATATGTTCCCTTGTTCCTTTCCTTTATCAGCTCTAGACCCCTTTGCACCAACTGGAGTCTCAGTAAACTCAGCTTCACATGCAAGATCCTGGTCAACAACCTCATCATCCTCATTAAGCTCTATATCCTTTAGTCTTTCCATTTCAACTAAGACCGGCAGGGGAGGATAAATAGTGGTATTTTCACTCCTAGTCATCACATCCATATAGTGATTATCGTTCTTTGGGTTCTAGACTGTGTTGCTAGGAAGTGTACCCTTCTGCCTTTGGTTTAGGGAAGCTGACATCTACCCTAGCTGTTGCTCTATCTGCTTGATCACTATAGCATGGGATTCAACTTTTTGGCCCATGTTAGATATATCACCCCAAATATCCTTCAGCTAATCATCATACGATTTATCCCTCTTGAGCAGCTCAGCCATCATGTTCTCCAATTTTGAGGGTCCAGCCTCTCCCTCATGAGCATTTGGAGGAACATACAGACCTGCATGGTCATTGCGGTAGCCATCATTCTTTCTCCACTCTTCTTCTCACTTGCTACCTCTGCTTCTATCCCTGTACCCATTTTGTTTGTAGTTGTCTCTATATTTGTTCCGACCTTGATTTCCAAAACCTTGATGCCAAGTATCCTGTCAAAACCCTTGGGTGTTGGTTCGGAAACCTGCTACCTGGTTGTCCAAGAATTTTTCCTCCTCCTTAGAATCTGACTGCTCAAACCCTAGCTCCTAACCTTGAGCCCCAACTGTATTTACCTTTTTCACACCAGAGCCTATAATATGCTTCCTGAGCAGGTCCAAGGATGTCCTCATGTGAGCTATCTCCTGATCATGCTCCTCCTCCTTTCTACGCTGATCTTCAATCATACCAACAACATATGTACTTGTAACTGCTTCTACTTCCCTAGTGTGCTAGGCCCTATTCGTCTTGGTCACTCGATCAAGAATAACAGTCGCTTGCTCCCATGAGTGACCTATCAATGCTCCTCCTGCCACCGTATCTGCTACAACCTTAGTGTTGTTGCTTAGAGACATCTAAAAGATTTCCAACAAACTATCATTGTGAATTTTATGATTTGGGAACTTAGTCAGCTTCTTTTTAAATCTCAACCATGTCTCATGAAGTGCCTCCATCTTAAGTTGGCAGAAATTATAGATCCCGTCCATTAATTGTAGCATCATGGAGGGTGGAAAGAATCTTTCCAAGAAGGTCGATTTAAGATCCCTCCAATTGGTTATAGATTCATTGGGTGACTCCGACAACCAAATTATGGCCTCTCTAGATAGAGAGAATGGGAAGAATCTCAATCTTATAACATCCTAGCTGATACCTGGTAATCTGTATGCCTTGCATATACCAACGAAGTTCATTAAGTGCAAATTCGCATCGTCAGCTGCATTACCTCTAAACATCCCTTTCATATTCAACAGCTGAATCATGTCTAGTAATATCAAACTTTTCCCCAACAGGCAAAGGTGTTGGTACGATGGCTCCGATTGACTTGGCTTCATCAATATCTAGGTCATCATCATAATAGAACTGAGGAGCATATTTTTGGCCTCTATTTCCCCTTCCATGGCAGCCAGTATTCACTACCTCATCACGAGCATCCTCTACTTCCTGAAGTGCATCTTGCTGAGCTATCTCAGCTTGACGAGCTTCTTCCGCCAAATGGGCCACTCTATGCTCAGCATTTTCCATCCTACGCAGTGTTCTCTCTAATTCAAGATCAAGTGGAATCAAAGGGCTTTCACTCCATAGAGTACTTGTCATTCATCGAGAGACAACCTGTAGGTGTAAAAAACATAAGAAAATGTAAATGAGGAAATAACAACTAAAAGTTAAACACAGGAAATTACTCTAATTCTAAGTCGTATTCCTCGGCGATGGTGCCACTTTTGATAACGCTCAAATCACACTACTATAAAAGTATGAAGTGGACGTTGTCAATAAAGAACCCAACTAGGTTGGGGTCAATCCCATAGGGAATTTTGTAAAGATATAATATAACTTTAGTATTTAAGCTTTTAAGTCTGTTATTTCCTAAAGGGTGTTTTGTAAGGAAGTAAACACGTAACAGTATTAGCAATTGAATTGTCATCAAGATGATGCAATTAAGTAGGGGATTGTTCTCCATGGGTTTATAACTACTTCGGGTCTTACACTAATTATCTATCCCAATATTTGACTTGTAGAACTGATAACATAAGTTCATTTGAAGGGCTAGTTCGTCCCTATTGGATGACTATACTCAATTACCGGATTAAGTCTCATGAGTGATTTCACTTTAAATGTAATCAATTAGTTCCAAATTAACTATCCTGCAACCACACCTCAAGTCATACAATGTGTCACGCCCCACCTTGGGAGGCATGACTAGCACCTGGTGCCCTACTAGAAGCTGGACTACTTGAACAACTGAGCCTAAGCACTTCTGGAGCCAGGCTGGCTCTAACTCTCGATTCAAGAAAACGACGGGCTATATAACGACTGTAAATACAGCTTCTGGTCGACAAGACTGATGAGCCCGCAAGTGTACGGGTTGTACAAGTAATATAGTGGCCCTTTTTAAGAACCGGAATGTCGAACCCACAGGGACTGGACTACGGGGTAAAA
>JACEIK010001860.1:154081-172809 GCA_018107945.1 Datura stramonium
CAATACAATCAAGTCTCAACTGATAGCAATGACTGCATCTAATACATACTGAATCTGATATTAATAATATAATCTCTGACATGTTGTACTGAATCTCATATTGAAGCATGATATAACATTTCTAAAATAATCTGTTGGGACTTATGCTGTTTTACTAAGTTTCATGCTAAACACGGTATAATATTTCTGACGTACTTTACTAAATTTCATACTGAGTACGCTATACTATTTTTGAAATACTCTACTGGAATATATATTATTTTACTATACTGGGACAACTAACTTGCCGAAAGAAACTGGCTTTACATACCTCGACTGTTGGCTTTCTAATTAACTGGCGTAGCTAGGCTAATATTCAGCTATTCTCCGCAACTGTAATCATATTCAAGAAGGAATAGAATTAACTTCATTATTATATTGGAGAAAAACAATACTATATATATAACTTACTGACTATTCTTCGACTTACTGAAGAACGATCGAAAACTCATAATTTCTCGGAAGTCTAGAAGGGAGAAATACTCAATTTAAGCCTGGGAGTGTATTAACACTAGTTTGGAGCAATTCTAATTACTTTGACTCGGCGGGTCGACGCTTCGCCGGGAGAATTTCTCGAAACTAACTCGGGAGAATTTCTCGAAACTAACTCCGTAGGAATTCTCCCTGCAGCTTTATACTTCAGTACCCGAAGTTAATTTTAGTTTGGACTGCGTTTGATGGCGTAATTGGATGAACATTTATTTTGAACTCTCGTTCTCCTTTGTTTTCTGGTTGTTTCTTCTGGAAACAAAAAGAAAAGTGACTTAAAAACAAAGTGGAAAGCCTATATATACTTGAATCAGTTGCATAGCAACGTGGCACGCTGGCCATCGTGCCAATTTGGCTCCGTGCCACGTTGACCATCACGGATGAGGTGCCTCCGTGCCAGCTTCCCCTCTGGGCAGCACGGTTTAGCCTCCTCTTGCAAAAATCTAACTTGGCACCCGTTCCGCCTTTCCCTGGGCCCTTTCCTCGCACGTATGGCATTCTAAAACTCCCAACCAACATGCGAATAGGCCAACTAAGTGCTAGAAACCTACGGGGTGTAACATCCTCCCCCCTTTAATAACATTCATCCTCGAATGTTACCTTTTTCTTGCAAGACTCTTAACTTGCCATTACTTATTCTGGAAAAACTTCAGCAGTGTCTCCCCTGTAATATGGACTATCCGAAAATCCTGAAATGCAGAAAAGTCCAATACAGGTACTCCACATGATACTGTAGCATTCATCTTCAGAATAAACTGGAGTTAACTACTCCACATATACATAAATATAAAGCAACTCATGAAATAACAATAACAACATACCTCTGGCTTCATAATCTGACTAATTCTGGAATAACTGAGGATATCTGACTTTCATATCATCTTCTGCTTCCCATTTCATCTCCTCTCGGTTCTTATTCCGCCATAATACTTTGAAAGAAGCAACATCTTTAGTTCTTAGTCTACGAATCTGCCAGTCTAGTATGGCTACTGGAACTTCTTCATAGGCTAACTCTTCTGTAACCTGAACATCTTGGGCTGGGATAATTCTGGAGGGATCTCCTATGCACTTTCTCAGCATTGATACGTGGAAAACTGGGTGGACAGATTCTAATTCTGGAGGTAGATCTAATTCATATACCACCTGGCCTATTCTTCAGTGAATCTGATAAGGCCCAAAAAACCACGGGCTAAGCTTGCCTCTCTTACCAAACCTCATTACACTCTTCATCGGTGAAACTTTCAAGAATACCCAGTCATTTACATTAAATTCCAAGTTTCTACGCCACACGTCAGCATACGATTTCTGGCGGCTCTGAGCAGTCAGTAAACGTTCCCTGATAAGCTTTACTTTTTCCTCTGACTGATGAATGATATCTGGCCCAATCAATGTTTATTCTCCTACTTCAAACCAACCAGCTGGATATCTACACTTTTTCCCATACAACGCTTCATAAGGTGCCATCTGAATTGCTGAATGGTAACTGTTATTATAGGCAAACTCAATAAGCGGTAGGTGTTCATCCCAACTACCTCCAAAATCTAACACACATGCTCGCAACATATCCTTGAGTGTCTGAATGGTACATTCTTCCTATCCATCTGTCTGAGGATGAAAAGATGTGCTCAGGTTAAACTGCATCCCCAAGCCTCTCTGAAACGATTGCCAAAACCTAGTTGTAAACTGTGCCCCTCTGTCGGAAATAATTGACAATGGAACACCATGCCACCTGACTATTTCTTTAATATATAGCTCGACATAACATTTGTATAAAAAGATAGCCCTTACTAGCAGAAAATGAGCTAATTTTGTCAACCTGTCAACAATTACCCAGATCGAATCATATCTACGCCTGGTGCGAGGTAATCCTGCTACAAATTCCATGTTAACTGCTTCCCATTTCCATAGAGTCACAGCTATATCCTGGGTCAGTCCGCCTGGTTTCTGATGTTCATCTTTTACCTGTTGGCAATTGGGACATCGTGTTACAAATTCTGCTATCCCCTTCTTCATTCCTGGCCACCAGTAGATTTCTTTTACATCGTGGTACATTTTCTTCGAACCTTGATGGAGGAATAACGGGCATAGTGTACCTCACCCATAATCTGCTAGCGAAGCCCTGCAACGTCTGGAACACAAAGGAGATCTTTATATCTCAACACTCCATCCTCGGTTACCTGAAAATTTGTCACCTCTCCTCGCTGAACTTTGTTTCTGAGATGAACTAGGCTAGGGTATTCATATTTTCGTTCCTTCACTTCCAGGACTAATGATGATACTGCAATGTTCTGGATTACCGCTCTTTTGTGGCCTGTTTCTGCTATGCGAATGGCTAAACCGGCTAACTGATGCAATTCTCAAGCCAATTCCTGCTGCTCTGGCTGCAAGTATGCCAAACTCCCCATAGATTTACGTCTAAGGGCGTCTGCTACCACATTGGCTCTCCTAGGGTGATACAAAATATTCATATCATAGTCTTTCAACAACTCTAACCAGCGACGCTGCCGCAAATTCAACTCTTTCTAGGTGAAGATATACTATAGGCTTTTATGATCAGTTAAAATATCCACGTGAACGCTATACAAGTAATGTATCCATATCTTCAAGGCATAAATTACTGCGGCTAATTCCAGGTCATGGGTAGGGTAGTTCGTTTCATGCTTCCTTAGCTGCCTGGAAGCATAAGCAATCACTTTACCATGTTGCATCAACACACATCCTAACCCAACACCCAAAGCGTCACAATAAACTGCATAACCCTTTGTTCCTTCTGGTAATGCTAATACTGGTGCTGACGTCAATCTTTCTTTAAATCCCTGGAAGCTCTGCTCAGAAGCCTCAGTGCACTGGAATTTTGCTTCCTTCTGCGTCAGTTTAGTTAGAGGTTCTGCTAAAGTGGAAAATCCTTCCACAAACCTTCTGTAGTACCCGGCTAATCCCAGGAAACTACGTACCTCGGTCAGAGTGGTAGGTCTGGGCCATGTTTTTACTGCTTCTATCTTCTGTGTATCTACCTATATACCACCGTTTGACACGATATGACCCAAAAAGGCTACTGAATTCAGCCAAAACTCACATTTAGAGAACTTTGCATATAGCTGGCGTTCTCTGAGAATCTGGAGCACTGTCCACAGATGTTCCTGGTGGTCTGCCTTTGAGCAAGAATACACTAGAATATCATCGATAAACACTATCACAAACAAGTCCAGGTATGGCCTGAAAATACTATTCATCAGGTCCATAAACACTGCTGGAGCATTCGTCAGCCCAAAGGACATGACTAAAAATTCAAAGTGGTCGTATCAGGTCCTGAAGGCAGTCTTTGGAATATCTCTTTCATGAACCCAAACCTGATGATATCCGGACCTTAAGTCAATCTTGGAGAAATACCTTGCTCCTTGTAACTGATCAAATAAATCATTTATTCTGGGAAG
Organism: Datura stramonium; assembly: GCA_018107945.1. Lineage (NCBI taxonomy): Eukaryota > Viridiplantae > Streptophyta > Magnoliopsida > Solanales > Solanaceae > Datura > Datura stramonium. The sequence continues at coordinate 158,044 of JACEIK010001860.1, forward strand.
TGGGTACTTATTCTAGACCGTGACTTTGTTCAGTTGCCGATAGTCTATACACATACGGAGGGAGCCGTCCTTATTTCTCACAAACAAAACTAACGCACCCCAAGGTGAGGTACTCGGCCTAATAAAGCCCTTATCTAGAAAATCTTTCAACTGCTCCTTTAGTTCTCTTAGTTCCGCAGGAGCCATCCGATAAGGGGGAATTGATATAGGCTGAGTGCCTGGTAATAGATCAATTGCAAAATCAATTTCCCTTTTTGGGGGAATACTAGGGAGCTACTCTGGGAATACATCGGGGAACTCATTAACCACTGGAACAGACTGAAGAGTCGGAGGCTCTGCCCGAACATCCTGAACTCTGACAATGTAGTAAATACACCCCTTTGCTATCAACTTTCTCGCCCGAAGATAGGAAATAAACCTACCTTTTAGCGTAATTGTACTACCTTTCCACTCTCGTACTGCCTCCCCTGGAAAGTGGAATCGGACCGTGTTGGTCCAGCACTCAACATTGGCATAGCATGGAGCTAACCAATCCATATCCATGATGGCATCAAAATCAACCATCTCTAGATCTACAAAATCTGTTGTAGTCTGACGGCCGACAACCTCTACTGTACACCCCCGATAGACCCTTCTGGCTATAATAGAGTCACAAATGGGTGTGGATACTAAAAAATGTCGCCGAAGCAATTCCGGCACAATACTGAACTTCCGAGCCACTAATGGTGTAACATAGGACAAGGTGGATCCCGGATCTATCAACACATAGGCAGGGTAAGAGCAAATAGTCAGCATACTTGTCACAACATCTGGTGACGACTCTGAATCCTGTCTCCCCGGTAATGCATAGGTATAGTTTGGGACCACCCCTGAACTGGAGGCCCCTGATCTGCCTCGGCCTCTACCTACTAAAACTGAGGGTCTGTGCCCTGCCGAGGATGCTGGAGCTCGTGACCCTGCTGATGACCTATCCTATCGATCCCGGTCACCCTGAACACTAGCCGGACAATCTCTCATCAGATGACCCTCCTAGCCACAAATATAACATGCTGTGGAGCAATATCTGCAAGTTCCAGAGTGGCATCGACTGCAAATAGGGAAAAGTGGTAGTGTATACTTGCTCTTCTCTGCCCTCCTCTGATGTGGTGAATCTACTACTCGAGAACTACTTCTAGGCTCTGACTGCCCTCGGCGACTGGACCTGCCCCTCTGCTGTTGTGATGGAGGCGGGGGTCTAGGCGGCGTATCTGGTAACCGCAGCCGGGGTCCCCCCCGGGCCTCCCCTTGAAAATCATCTAGCCTGTCTCTGCGGCGCTGTTCCTGACTAGTTCTCCCGATCTCCCGTTGTCACTGTCTTATGCCCTCAATATTTTGAGAAAATGCCTGTACTCGGGAAATATCCATGTCCTCTCGAAGAGTAGCCGTAATACAAGTCTCAACATATTCTAGATTTATCCCCATAAAGAAACATTGTACTCTGGATGGCATGGTATCCACAAAGGCTGGCGCATATTGGGCCAATGAATCAAACCGCAGTGCGTATTCTCGAACACTCATTGCCCCCTGCTCCAGGTGTAAAAACTTATCAACTCGGGCCTATTGAATCTCCCATGGTAGATAATGATCCAGAAAAGCCTCTAAAAAGCTGGACTAGGTTAGAGGGGAAATATCACTCCCTCGGGATCTCTCCCAACTATCATACCACAGTACAACGATGTCCCGTAGCCTGAATACCGCCAATTCAACTGACTCTGTGGGTGTAGCATGCATTACTCTGAAAATCCTCTACATCTGATCTAGGAAATCCTAGGGATCCTCTATCCGATCTGTCCCTGTAAACTGCGGGGGGCTCAATGCAAGAAATTCTCGGACCCTCGAACTACCGGGCCTTCCTGATGATTCCGCAGCTGTAGATGGCATCGACTGACGCTGAGCAGCCATCATCATTGCTAACATGACTACTGCACTCCTGACCTCCTGGTTAGATGGTATAGGTTTAGGGACTACCGGATGTGGCGTCATCCTAAGCGGCTCCTAATGTGATGGAGACTGCTGGGAAGATCGAGACGATGCCTCTGTATCACCCTCAAATATCGAGCTGATTCTATTCGAGGCTGAGGCATCCTGCTGGTGCCCTCTCCTACTATTGTATCCAATCTTCTGCCTGTGATAGGATGTCGCTGATCTGACATTTTATCTATAACCAAAGAGTATAGTAAGCTTTAGGGACTCAACCCTATACTGTACCGCTCTATAGCACGAATGAATAAGACGAAAGAGTAATCATCCTATCATGCCTTGCAGCTTCCTGTCTATAGTATGTGGTGCATAACACATCCACAGACAAGACTCTACTTAGCACGACTTGAAGACTCCCTGTAATACAACCTGCCCTGATACCAAGTTTGTCACGCCCCACCTTGGGAGGCATGACTGGCACCTGGTGCCCTACTAGGACCTTGACTACTTGAACAACTAAGCCTAAGCACTTCTGGCGCCAGGATGGCTCTAACTCTGGATTTAAGAAAATGACGGGCTATATAACGGTAGTAAATACAGCCTCTAGACGACGAAGCCTATAGCCACCTGTAAGGATAAATAGCTTACCAGAACAACCAACTATAAGGAGTCCTATGCGGGCCGACAAGGCCACCATGATGTCTAGTTATAATTGCAAAATGAGATCTGGCGCTAAACTGATGTGTGACCGACAAGGTCACCAACTAACAACTGAACAAGGCCCCACACGGCCATCACATAATATAATCTGAAAGCCTCTAGGAATAATAAGATTGTCGGGACAGGGCCCCAGCCTACCCATACTATATAATCAAAAAGAAGGTACACCTCTATTTTCCAAGCTCCGGATGAAAGGAGCTGAAGGCTCTATAACGTTGACTGAAACTACGAGGGATCTACTTCTCTTCTATGTGTACCTGCAGGCAAGTAATGCAGTGCCCCAAAACGGGCGTCAGTACCACTGGTACTGAGTAAGCAAAGCAACAACTAAAAATAACTGAAAGTAAATAATGAAACTGATAGTAACTAAAGCAATAAGAAATACTGATTGAAACTGACTGGAATAGTGGGTTCAGGACTAACCTTAACTACTCTAAAAAGAGTAGGAGTCATACCTTGTAACGGGGTGTCCTACTATTTATCTAACCATAACTAAAATAACATGACATAGCATAACACAACATAAACCTTACCTGGCCCCCATAAGCCGGAAAGTACAATCATCACAATCTATTTACCCCCACCCAGGTCATACCACATCACCTAGTAACTATAAGCAACCTGCCGATCCCCTGGGTATGCAACTTGGGCCCGCTGGGCCCTTGACTATAGTTGTACCTGAGTCCGGAGGACTCCTGAAATTAACACCTCGGGCGCAAGCGCTCGACGGGGGTGTATAAAGCCGACCAAGGCAAAATATTGTGAAACTGGAATCCAATCTTCGTCCCTAGCGGACGGCATTCCACTCCGTAGAGCGACGTATCCTTGCCCTCTAGCGGATGAGTCGATACAGCTATTAACCCTAGGGCGGTCACGGAAGCTGGGTAATCCAGCCCAAAACAATACAATTAAGTCTCAACTGATAGCAATGACTGCATCTAATACATACTGAATCTGATATTAATAATATAATCTCTGACATGTTGTACTGAATCTCATATTAAAGCATGATATAACATTTCTGAAATAATCTGCTGGTACTTATGCTGTTTTACTAAGTTTCATGCTAAACACGATATAATATTTCTGACGTACTTTACTAAATTTCATACTGAGTATGCTATACTATTTCTTAAATACTCTACTGGAATATATATTGTTTTACTATACTGGGACAACTAACTTGCCGAAAGAAACTGGCTTTACATACCTCGACTGTTGGCTTTCTGATTAACTGGCGTAGCTTGGCTAATATTCAACTATTCTCCACAACTGTAATCATATTCAAGAAGGAAAAGAATTAACTTCATTATTATATTGGAGAAAAACAATACTATATATATAACTTACTGACCATTCTTCTACTTATTGAAGAACGATCGAAAACTCGTAATTTCTCAGAAGTCTAGAAGAGAGAAATACTCACTTTAAGCCTGGGAGTGTACTAACACTAGTTTGGAGCAATTCCAATTACTTTGACTCGGCGGGTCGACGCTTCGCTGGGCGAATTTCACGAAACTAACTCCGTAGGAATGCTCCCTGCAACTTTATACTTCGGTACCCGAAGTTAATTTGAGTTTGGACTGCGTTTGACGGTGTAATCGGATGAACAGTTATGTTGAACCCTCGTTCTCCTCTGTTTTCTGGTTGTTTCTGCTGGAAATAAAATGAAAAGTGACTTAAAAATGAAGTGGAAGGCCTTTATATACTTGAAGCAAGGTGCATAGCAACGTGGCACGCTGGCCATCGTGCCAATTTGGCTCCGTGCCACGCTGGCCATCGCGGAGGAGGTGCCTCCGTGCCACGTTGCCCCTCTGGGCAGCACGATTCGGCCTCCTCTTTCGAAAATCTAACTTGGCACCCGTTCGGCCTTTCCCTGGTCCCTTTCCTCACACGTATGGCATTCTAAAACTCCCAACCAACATGCAAATTGGCTAACTAAGTGTTAGAAACCTACGGGGTGTAACATAATGAACCATAAAGTTCACGTCTTTGTTGTTCCTCTCGTTTCCTAATCTCTACCTCTCTAGATTCAAGCAAGTAGAGAATTCGGAAAAGTTCTAATGTTGTGCTCCATTAGAAAATGTTTAAGATGAAGAGAAGACGATAGAAGCATTAGTATTTTTTAGAATCACTTTGTGCAAACCCTAGTTTATTAATTCATCATGGTTCCCACAACCCTAGTTGTGGAGGTTTTAGTCTCTCATGATCGTAAGGAAACAATTAGCATTCATATATGAAAACATAATTTAGAACTTTCAATGACGATTGAAAAGTAAACCCTTTTGATGATTGCACAAAAATAATGAAGAAGAATTCAAGAATAATGGAAGAATCAACGCAAGAAACTTTCCAAAAGTTTTTCTCAATATTCCCAAAAATTGGATACTAGTCAAAAGAATGGAACTCCTAACTAAAATAACCTAGAAAAGTATTTATATAAATAATTAGAAACCTTTCCTAAATTAACAGAAAAACTGAAATTGTCACCGCCTTCACCTACAACTCGTACCATGATTGTATAGGTCATATCTCTGCTCGTACAATGTCCGGCGACTTCTGATTTTGTCTAAGTGTTGAAAATTGGTATGACTCATACAATGATCCTACGAGTCATACACCTGTCGTGGTCTAAAGCTAAGATTTCTGACATCCTCTGAATAATTTCACGAGTGTCTTGGTACGACTCATACCTTCCTCCTACACCTTACGACTGCCTCTCGTACCTTGAGATCTATCATTCCTCAATCCTTTTGAACTTTACCATGGCTCCTTGGTACAAGTCATAGGTAGGTATCACGATCTGTGGTTGCTATCTATACCAGGAGACTAACTCAGTGTAGCTTCTTCTGAAGTTTTCTACAACTGCCATGGTACGGCTCATACCAGGATGGTACACGAGTGTCTTGGTACGACTCGTACCTTCCTCCTATGCCTCATGACTGCCTCTCGTACCTTGAGATCTATCATTCCTCAATCCTTCTGAACTTTACCATTTCTCCTTGGTACGGGTCATATGTAGGTATCACGATATGTGGTTGCTATCCATACCAGGAGACTAACTCAATACAACTTCTTCTGATGTTTTCTACGACTGCCTTGGTACGGCTCGTACCAAGATGGTACAACTCGTACCAATAGTCGTAACTTGGCCTTTTCCTTAAGCTCATCTTCTTGACTTTTCCACGACTCTCAATACGACTTGTACCATGATTGTACGGCTCATACTAAGGTCTGTACGTGACCCTTTTCTGTACTTTTTTCACTTTGTTTGCATATTTCAACTCCAACACCTAACTTTCTTGAAAACAAAGCAAAAGTGCATCATATCTATATAAAATCACCTAAGACCATGCTTATTTCCTTAGTTTTAAGCGTCAAAAGTGTTGTAAACCCATAACACATCAGGAGAGAGCTAACGTCAAGGCTGAGACTGATCACCCGAACCTATATTATAAAATGATATAGCATAGAATATGCGGTCAGTACTTTGAATGTACTGCATATGTAGAGAAAGTAAAACATGCTTGTAAAATAGTAATTCAAGGTCGAGAATAAAGGCTAAAATGAACATGAGGATAGAGCACATGCTAAAATCATAATAAAACAATAGTCATAAACATGACTTATTCATCATAAGATTAAATGTAATGACCGAAGGTTTGAAAATAGAAATCATATAATGTACCATGCTAGAAATCATAAGTGAAAACTCTTAAACTGATCAATGGATCAAATATGCTATAAAATATAGTATCATAAGTCATGAACATGAGTAACTTAAAATATGAGGAACAATGGGAGAATTCATCATAACCGAAACCATCAAGATAGATCTTACATGATGCCCAACTATCTCACTCAAGTGGGCAGAGTCGTCCTAAGCCTTGCCATGAAAAAGAACGATAAAGTGTGATATCACTCGTGAGCCCCATCGGGCTGGGGGAACACTCTATAGTGATGCCCTAAACATGAATAAATACCCACGGTGGCACGTAGTTCTAAGACTTGGGGTTTTCCTAAACCCCTAGCCTACTCGGTGCTAGACACTACTCCCAAAAATATTTACATGGCTCATAATCATCATTTGAAATCATACTTGATCTTGTATGGGATTTTCAAATTCATGAAATAATAATCATACTTAACATACGTGAAATTGTCATGAGAATAATGACATTGATTTGGCCATGATATATATATCTTGAGTGTCATGAAAATCATGCATACTTGAATAATTAGTCGTAATTGAAATCATAGGCTCATAAGCTTGAAATTCATAAAATCATACATAATTAGGCAAAATCACCATAAACTTGTAAGTATATATCCATGAGAGATTCTAGTAGAAAATAAGTAATCATAATCACGAATCATGAATTTAATCATAAGAAACTTGAATTCATAAGAGATCATAAGAGATTTCATGAGAATTGACTCTAACCCTAGAATTTCAATAAATCATGTTTGGAGACTTGAAATCATGAGATAGGGATGAAATTGGGCATGGGGTGGAAGAATTTCCCCCATTCATAACCCTACATACCTGGGCTTGATGAATCCCTAGCTTGACTTGGATACTCAAGAGAAATTGAATGAAATTGATGAAGAACCCTAATCTTGGCTTATGAGGATTTAATCTTTCAAAAAGGGTGTTAGGAGTGGAATAAGGGTTTAGGAAAAATAAAACCCTTAAATACTCCCATTAGGAAACCCAAAACGACCTTATATAAGATTTATAAGCATAGGAAGTTATGAAAATACCCCAGGAAATCACACTTTAAATCCTATCTGCCAGTCGTCACAACCCGTACCAGAGTGGTTGGTTCTCACCATGACTCGTGGTGACCATTCATTGAATGATGGTCTAGATTTCCACTCCTCTAATCTTTTATACCATGATCGCTTGTCACGACTCATCACACCACACAACAAGTCCTACCATGACTCATTACTTCCAAGGCCTGTCAACCAGATGGATGTCATGACACCTGACCACGACACGTTAAAGGAACCCATGGCTCGTACTGTGCCTCATTGTATTAGGACTATCTCTTCAGATAGAACCCACAACTCATGAACGAGTCTTATCACCCTACCACGACTCATGTTGTGGACTTGTGGTCTAAGGGATGAAAATTCTGAGGCTTTCCACGACTCCACTAATTACTCATTAGTTCATACGATGACTCGTGTGATGAGTTGTTCTGAGGAAAATTGTAGATTTTTCTGCTGGTTATACTACAATTCCAAGGTTTGATCTTATAGACTATTGGGGTGTTATAGTTAGGATCATCCTGTTTATTCGTGTGACTCCTCAAATAAGTCCCTACTAAGGACTTTAGTTATGTATCCAAAGTTTAAGATTCATCCTCTATCTTGGCAAGGCTTTGAATGGCTCTCCCCAATGTGGGCAAGACATTGGATCATCATGCGCTCATACATGATGGTCGTCAATTATGAAACTCCCACCCAAGTTAAAGTAATACATTATTACACATATTTATCGAGATGATTTTGATGCACGAGTTTTATTACATAAACTATTTTACATATTGATCATATTATCATATTGTGTCCTATGTATCATTTAGATCTTCAGTTTTAGTCATGTTTATTCAATCAAGTTTATTGCTTTCAGTTATTCCCTTCCATTGAGATATTCTTGCTAACTGTGTTTCATTCAGCCTTATTATATACTGTAAATTCCATGTATTGATGTCATTTGGCGCTACATCTTATTATGATGCAGATTCAAGTAGACAGGATCAGCAGCAAACGCTTTGCTAGGACTTTACTATCATTCAGATTTTGGTGAAGCCTCCTACATCCGGAGAGTCCCAATCTTTGAGTATTTTATTTATAGAGGTTGAGGTAGTCGTGGGAGCTTTGGTCCTGGCACCAGTCCTCAGTTATTAGAGGCTTTATAGATAAAGTTAAAGATGAAGTCAATAACATTACGTTCTAACATTTATTTCAGTTATAGTAATAAATTCTATTTTATTATATTGAGCTCACACAGTTTAGCTCCTGCATTATTTTATTGAGATCTAAGCTAATAACAAGCTAGGCCAAGGGTTCTCTTGGATCACGAAAGTGGTCTAAGTATCGGTCGATATCCAGGGTCTAGACTCAGGGTGTGACAAACTTGGTATTAGATCTTTAGGTTCAAAAAGTCCTAGGATGTCTATGAACCTGAATCTAGTAATGTTCTTCTTATAGTTGTGTGCACCACATCTATAATAGAAAGACTGGGAAGCATTGGGAAATACTTCCCTTCTTTCATACTCTAGATTATGCGATAGAATTTAACTTTGTAAACACTTCCTCCTGACTCATGTATTTTCATATTTTTGATCATGCGTCCTAATCGTACTGCCTGTTAGAGGAACGCAGTCAACATGCCCCCATAGACTAGGATTCAGACCCAGAATGGTCCATGTACTCTAGTTTAGGGATATAGTATTTTGACCCAGAATGTACCAACTAATAGTGGAAGGATCCCAGAGACACAAGTCCCTTAGCCTCCTAGTATTGGTACTTTAGAGGCATAGTTTTCAGGAGCCATTCCGATGCTCACTCAATTAGTGGTTGCTCAATTAGGTCGTTAGAACTCAGCACTAGCTAGCTTCAGTTCTCATGATTGAAGAGCATCAAGGATTAGACACAATCTGAGGATGAACCCACAATTATTCATTTATTGATGAGATTTGGAAGATCTTAAAGGCAATTCATGCCAATAAGACAGAGGGACTTGAATTTGCTTCATATCAGCTCAAAGATGTTGCCAACGTACAATATGACCAATAGGAACATGGACGAGGTGAAAATGTAGCCCCAACAGTTTGGGATAGTTTTAAGGAAGATTTCTTGAACCATTTCTTCCCTCAAGAGATGAGAGAGGTGAAGGTATAGGAGTTTGTGAACTTGAGGCAGGGAACTATGACCATGAAGGAGTATAGCAATAAGTTCATCCAGCTACCTAGATATGCTTAGAAGATGGTATCGGATTTGAGAGCCAAGATGAGGAAGTTCATGTTTGGGTTGGGCAAGCATGTGAAGAAGGAATGCAAGGGCTCATTATTGATCAGTGATATGGATATTTCTAGACTTATAATTTATGCCCAGTAGCTAGAGGAAGATAAAAAGAAGGGAAGAGAGGAGCATCAATGTAAAAGAGCTAAGTTAGCAGGTAATGAGACCACACAACAGAGGAATGGAAATGGAAATAGGTCCTTCTTCAAGAAGAGATCCTCTAGACCTACATAGTCAGTTGCTAATGCTCCAACTTAAGGTAACAAGAATGATCAGAGGTCCCAAGGGTAAGGTAATGCAGTTTAGGGGACCCCTTGACACCCACCTTATGGCAAGTGTGGTAAGGTCCACTAAGGTGAGTGTTGTTTGGGTAAAGATAGATGTTATGGGTGTAGCCAGCAGGGCCACTATCTGAGATGTTATCCATCCCAATAGAGAAATGGGGCAATAGAGCCTAGCCTACCCCACCAACAGGAAAAGATTCCCAAAGGGGCACTACTTTAGGGACAGACAGCGGTCAAAATCATCTGTATGCTAGTCTAGCCAACATGATTTGGAGAACTCCCTAAACATAGTTACTAGTATGTTAAAAGTCTTCTCCATTGATGTTTATGTCTTACTTGATCTAGGCGCTACTTTATCTTTTGTGACTCCTTATGTAGCCGTTAAGTTTGAAAAGTGTCCAGAATAATGCTTAGAGCCTTTCAGTGTTTCTACTCCGGTCGGTGAGTCAATTCTAATTAAGAGAATCTATAGAGATTGTACAATTCAGTCCATCATAGAGACACCACAGCAAACTTAATTGAGCAGGACATGTTGGATTTTGTTGTTATTCTAGGCATATATTGGTTATATTCTTGTTACGCAACAGTTGATTTTAGGGCCCCAGTAGTAGAGTTTCAATTTCAAGATGAGCCAGTTTTAGTTTGGGAGGGTAGTCCCGTCATTCCTAAACGTCATTTCATTTCATACCTTAAGGCCAGAAAGTTAATCTCTAAGGAATGTGTCTATCATTTAGTAAAAGTGAGACATTATGATGCGGAGACACCATACCTTCAGTCAGTTCTAGTTGTTAATGAGGTTCTTGATGTCTTTCCAAATGATTTTCCAGGAGTCCCTCCATATAGGGAAATAGATTTTGAAATTGTTTTTCTTCCTAATACTCAGCCTATCTCTATTCCACCATATAGAATGGCTCCAGCCGAATTGAATGAGTTATAGGAGCAGTTAAGGGATCTTCTTGATTAGGGTTTCATCTGCCCCAATGTTTCACCTTGAGGTGCTCCAGTTCTCTTCGTGCGTTATAAGAATGGTACCCTAGAATATGTATAGATTACAGACAGTTGACCAATGTCACTATTAAGAATAGGTATCCTCTTCCTAGGATCGATGACTCTTTCGACCAACTTCAGGGTACCAAATATTTTTTAAAGATAGATCTTAAATCAAGATATCAATAGTTAAAGGTTAGAGAAAGTGATATTCCCAACAGAACTTTCAGGACCCATTACGGTCATTTTGAGTTTGTTATTATTTCCTTTGTTTTGGATAATGCTCCTGTAGCATTCATGGACCTCATTAATAGAGTATTTAAGAAATATTTGGACATGTTTGTTATTGTGTTCATTGATGACATCTTGATTTACTCCAAGAGTGAGAAGGAGCATGCTAGGCATCTCAAAATATTCCTTCAGACACCTAAGGATAAGGAGCTATTTGCCAAGTTTTCTAAGTGTGAATTTTGGTTGAAATGTGTCACTTTCTTAGGCCATATAGTCTCCAACGAGGGTATTAAGTTAGATTCTCATAAGATTGAGGCAGTTAAGAATTGTCCTAGACCCACAACCCCAACTAACATCATGAGTTTCTTAAGTTTTGCTGGTTACTACAACTGTTTTATAGAAGCATTCTCTACTATTACTGCTCTATTGACTAAGTTGACTTAGAAAAAGGTCAAATTTCAATGGTTTGAAGCTTATGAGAAAAGCTTTCAGGAATTGAAGACTTGTATTACTACTGCTCCAGTATTAACCTTACCAGAGGGTACAGATGGAGTTGGTGTATATTGTGATACATCTAAAGTAGGCATTGGTTGTGTACTGATGCAAAATGGTAAATTAATATCTTGTGCCTCCAAATATCTTAAGGTCCATGAGAGGAATTATCCAACTCATGACATTGAATTGGTAGCAGTAGTATTTGCATTGAAGATTTAGAGCTATTATCTCTAGGGTGTGCATGTTGATGTATTCACTGACCACAAGGGCCTGCAGTATGTTTTCAGCCAAAAGGAGTTGAATCTTAGAATGAGGAAGTGGCTTGAGTTTCTTAAGGATAATGACATGAGTATTCTCTACCACCCAGGTAAGGCTGATGTAGTTATTGATGCTTTTAGTAGGATATCTATGGGAAGTATAGATTATGTAGAAGAGGAGAAGGGAGAGTTGGCTAAGGATGTGCATAGACTCTCACGCTTGGGAGTTAGTCTTCTATACTCCAAAGAAGGTAGTTAAAGGAAGATGTCCACAAGCAAAAGGTGTTGGTTTTCGCACAAGAGGGAGATGGTGTCCTGAGTTATCATGGTAGGTTATGTGTCCCCAATATAGATGGTCTGAAAGAAAAGATCATTGCATAAGCACACAACTCTAGATATTCGATTCACCCAGGTTCCATAAGATGTACCACAACTTGAGGGAAGTCTATTGGTGGAATGGTATGAAGAGGGTCATTGTGGATTTTTTGGCTAAGTGTCCAAGTTATAGATATGTTAAGGTCGAGCACCAAAGGCCATGGTGTAGCTCAAAATATAGCAATTCCCCGATGGAAATGGGAGATGATCAATATGGACTTTATCACCAGTCTACCAAAGTCATGTAGGCAACACAACTTATTTTGGGTGATTGTCGATTGAATGAACAAGTCAGCTCATTTCTTACCGATTAAAACTAAGGATTCAATTGAGGACTATGCTAGATTGTATATTCGTGAGATAGTCAAACATCATGGAGTTCGATTATCTATCATATTAGATAAGGTCACACAGTTCACTGCTCAGTTTCGGAAGTCGTTTAAGAGAGGTTTGGGTTCGAAGGTAAACCTTAGCATAGCCTTTCATCCAAAGACGAATAGCAGAGCAAACTATCCAGACTTTGGAGGATATTTTAAGGGAATGTGTTATTGATTTTAAAGGAAATTAGGATAACCATTTACCTCTCATAGAGTTTGCATATAATAACAATTATCATTCTAGCATTTATATGTCTCCTTATGAGGCTCTTTATGGACGGAGGTGTAGATCTCTAATTTTGGTTGGTTTGAGGTTGGTGAAGTAGAGCTGATAGGACTAGACTTAGTGCAACATGCCATAGAGAAGTTTAAGATCATTCAGGAAAGTTTTAAGGCTGCATGGAGTCGCCAAAAGTCTTATACAGATGTGAGGCGTAGATACTTGAAGTTTGAGATAGATGATTGAGTTTAATTGAAGGTTTCACCATGAACGGTATGATGAGGTTGGGAAGAAAGGGGAGTTTAGTCCCTGCTATATTGGTCCATATCGGATTTAAAAAGGAGTTGTCAAGGTAGCTTATGAGTTGGAGTTGCCAGTCGAATTAGCATTAGTCCATCTAGTTTTCCACATCTCTATGCTTAAGAAATGTGTAGGAGAGTGTAGGAGTTAAGGGTAACCTGTCGTATGAGGAAGTTTAATTTGAAATTCTAGATCATCAGGTTCATAAGCTAAGGAACAAATAAGTTGCTTCTATGAAAGTATTATAAAGGAACCAGCTAGTTTAGGGAGCTACTTGGGAGCTAAAGCAGATATGAATGGCCAATTATCCTAATATTTCCCTCCTAGTTTAGAATCATCTCTAGGTAATAGTTTCCTCCTGTAGCATTCAGTTTCATGTTCCATTCAGCTACCATTGACTTCCTTAGTATGCTTGTATGTTGCATTAGTTCAGGTTAGTTACTCCCAGTTAAATCACCTATCAGTCTACCTTAGTTTTCATTCAACGACAACTTGGGAGATATTGTAACAACCCTTAAAAGAGCCTAAATTAGATCCTAGACATGAAGTAGAAAACCAATAAAAACTTACCATGCATCACAGAACAACTCAGTAAGTGAGTTGTTAGGACACTTAATGGTTTGTTAGGTTGATCCGTCCTGAGCGAAGTTATGAAAATTGACATTTTCTTCCCAATCCTAATGGTTTAGGTGTCACGACCCAAGTCCACACCCTGGACGAGACATGGTACTTGGTGCCACAAGTGACCCCAAGCTAAACCATGATCTATCATTAAACTGGTAAACTGAGTAAACATAAGCGAAAGCTTGATAAAAATATAAATCATTTAAGAAACTAGTTTGAAGGAGTCAATATATCTGAAAACAATACTGAATAACTGTGTTTGAAAGCCAACTACTAACTGAGATTTGCTAGGACAAGCCCCTAACTAACTCTAAAATATGTCTAAATAAAACTATTGAAAGAAAATATCATCCTCGGAAGTTGAGGACTCACCCAGTGACACTGCTGCTGATATCGTCGGAGGGAACTACTAACATGCTGGGATTGAGAACCTGCACCTGTATCATAACACGATACATCATGGAATGTATGCATCAGTACTTTGAATCTACCAAGTAAGTTTGAGATACCATAAGCATGAAAGAATAAGTAACTATACTGAAATGACTTGAAATGACCAACTAATACTATAAACTGATAAAACTGAACTATAACTGATCTGGTCAAAAATGACCCTGGCTGATGGTCATAAACATATCCTAATGACTAAGATACTGAACTGAGCTAAACTGACCTGAACTAAGACAAACTGTACTGACAAGTGGGAGAGTCTATAACCGACCTATAACCACATGAGCTGAACGTGGAGTTTGATGTATATGCCCCATCGATAGGACCCAATATACCTTGCCAGAGTATAAAGGTGTTCGGCTGTCTGGATGACTACACGCAAGTGCACGTGGTCGAACAAGTAGTAAGTGGTTCAAGTAAGCCAAGTATCGATCCCACAGGGACTGGACTAC
>JACEIK010001860.1:205214-215540 GCA_018107945.1 Datura stramonium
CTCAGCATGCTCACATTCATAGTTCAGACTCACTTGTATAATTATTCTGCTTTAGTATAAAAATAGTTCACAAAATATAAAAACTTTTCTTTACACTGTTCTCTTCATTTTTAGAGTTACAGTAAATTAACACTCGAGGAGGTTTTACCCTGTAGTCCAGTCCCTGTAGGTTCGACATTTCGGTACTTAAAAAGGGCCACTGTATTACTTGTACAACCTGTACACTTGCGGGCTCATCAGTTATCCAGATCCATGCATGACTAGAGGGGACGGGCATCAGGCCCTAGAGGTCAGGGTAGCAAACCCGTAGAGTCCAGCATTCTAAAGTATGGCAAGTATGGCCGGAGATACACGGGGGTGTTTGGAAGGTTCAGGTGCTTGTTTCAGGTGTGGGAAGACCGGACATATGCTCAGAGATTTCCCAGCAACTAGACAGGGCCATGATATGGACGAGGCCCACCTCTAGTTCAGTATCCCCAACAGCACGCCTAGCTGAGGAGGGCATCTACTAGTGCAGCTGGTGGACTGCGCCTGAACATCTCTCCAGATGTAGTCACTGGGATGTTACGAGTATTCCACCTTGATGTATATGCATTGTTAGATCCAGGGGCTATTATATCTTTTGTGACGCCCTATGTTGCTAGTAGTTTTGGATTCAGTCCCAAAATCTTATCAGAACCCTTCTCAGTGTCTACTCTAGCCAGTGATTCAGTTATAGCTCGACGGGCATATAGAAATTGCCCTGTCAAAGTTCTTCAGAAAGTCACCTTAGTAGATTTAGTAGAGCTAGCCATGACAGATTTTGATGTTATCTTTGGCATGGATTGGCTACATGCATGCTATACCTCAGTCAATTGTAGAACTCGTGCATTAGAGTTCAGATTTTCGGGTGAGCCAGTCCTAGAGTGGAAGTGTGGTTCAGTTGTGCCTATAGGTCGCTTCGTTTCATACCTTAAGGCCAGAAAAATGATTTCTAAAGGTTGCGTGTACCATCTAGTTAGGGTTAAGGATGCTGCACCCGAAACCCCGACTATCCACTCAGTTTCTATAGTGTGTGAGTATCCAGAGGTGTTTCTAGTTGATTTACTGGGAATCCCTCCTGAGCGAGAAATCGACTTTGGTATTGACCTACTTCCCGATAAGCAGCCTATATCTATTCTTCCTTGTAGAATGGATCCAACTAAGCTAAATCATTTGAAAGAGCAGTTGAAAGATATCTTAGACAAGGGTTTCATTAGACCTAGCAAATCCTCATGGGGTGCACCAGTTCTCTTTCTCTGCAAGAAGTATGGCTCTCTTTGTATGTGCATTGACTATCAGCAATTGAACAAGGTTACAATCAAGAACAGGTATCCTCTCCCCAGGGTTGATGATTTGTTTGACCAGCTTTAGGGTGCCAAGTGCTTTTCAAAGGTAGACCTCAAATCCGGATACAATCAACTCATGGTTCAGGAGAGTGATATTCTGAAGACAGCCTTCAGGACATGGTATGGTCACTATGAGTTTGTAGTTATGTCTTTTAGACTAATGAATCCTCCTGCAGCTTTTATGGATTTGATGAACAGGGTGTTCAAGCCATACTTGGATATGTTCATGATCGTGTTCATAGATGACATCCTTATACACTCACGGAATGAAGAGGAGTATGCCGCTCATTTCAAGGTGGTGCTACAGACTCTTAAGGATCACCAATTGTACGCTAAATTCAGCAAATACGAGTTTTGGTTGAACGCAGTGAAATTTTCATGTGGTGTCAAGTGAGGATGTACAGGTGGACTCTCAAAAGATAGAAGCAGTGAAGAATTGACCTAGACCAGATAGTCCTTCGGATATCAGGAGTTTCTTGGGTTTAGCTGGTTCCTATCGAAGGTTTATTGAAGGGTATTCATCCATTGCAGCACCATTGACTAAATAAACCTAGAAGAAGGTGAAGTTTCAGTGGTTAGAGGCATGTGAGAAGAGTTTCCAATAATTGAAGACTCGACTCATCTCAGCACCGGTGTTGACCCTACCTAAGGATACCAATAGGTTTGTAGTATATTGTGACGACTCGAGGATCAGCCTGGGTTGTGTATTAATGTAGCATGATAGAGTTATAACCTATGCCTCCAGGCAGCTGAAAGTCCATGAAAAGAACTATCCGACTCATGACCTCGAGTTGGCAGAGGTAGTATTTTCCTAGAATATTTGGAGACACTACCTGTATGGGGTCCATGTGGATGTATTTATGGACCACAAAAGACTACGGTACATGTTTACCCAAAAGGATTTTAATTTGCGTTAGAGAAGGTGGTTGAAGTTTCTGAAGGATTATGATATGAGTGTCCTTTATCATTTGGTAAAAGTTAATATGGTGGCAGATGCTCTTAGCAGTTTTTCCATGGAGAGTGTATCCCATGTAGATGAGGAGAGGAAAGAGTTGGTGAAATATGTGCATCGACTTTCACGACTAGGAGTCCGTCTTGTTGACTCGACAGATTATGGTGTCAATGTGCAGAATGTGTCAGAATCATCCTTAGTGACCGAACTTAAGGCTAGGCAAAATGAGGATCCTATTTTGGTAAAGTTGAAGGAAGTCGTTCAGAATCAAAAGGTGGAAGTCTTCTTCAGAGGGGGAGATGGTGTGCTTCGATATTGAGGTCCCTTGTGTGTTCCGGGTGTTGATAATTTGAGAGACTGGATGTTGCATGAGGCTCATGGTTCTAGATATTCTAATACATCCAAGTGCCACCAAGATGTACCGTGACCTACGGGAAGTCTATTGGTGGAATGGAATGAAGAAGGACATAGCGGAGTTTGTGGCTAAGTGCCCGAATTGTCAATAGGTGAAGCTTGAGCATCAAAGACCTGGAGGTGTGCTCCAATATATTAGCATCTATACTTGGAAGTGGGAGGAGATCAATATGGACTTCATTACAGGTTTTCTTCGTACTCGTTGACAGTATGACTCTTTTTGGGTGGTGTAGACAGGTTGACTAAGGCAGCTCATTTTCTATTGCTCAAGATTGCCGATTCAGCGGAGGATTATGCTAAGTTATATATTTGGGAGTTAGTTCGGTTTCATTGAGTTCCCTTGTCCATCATATCATATAGAGGTACTCAGCTTACCACCCAGTTTTGGAGATTTTCTTAGAAGGGACTTGGTACTCAAGTCAAGCTTAGCACAACATTTCACCCGCAGACAAATGGTCAGGACAAACGGACCATGCAGTCTCTCGAGGATATGTTAAGAGCGTGTGTTAATCATTTCAAGGGTAGTTGGGATGATCATTTGCCTCTCATTGAGTTTGCATATAATAATAGCTACCATTCTAGCATTCAGATGGCTCCGTTTGAGGCTCTTTATAGGCGATGGTGTAGTCACCTATTGGCTGGTTTAATGTCGGTGAAGCTACATTAATAGGTCAAGATTCGGTTCATGAGGCTATAGAGAGGTTCATCTTATAAGGGAAAGATTGAAGACAACTCAGAGTCGCCAAAATTCCTATGTAGATGTGAGAAGAAGAGAACTTGAATTTGAAGTCGATGATTGGGTGTTTCTGAAGGTGTCTCCCATGAAGGGGTGATGAGGTTCGATAAGAAGGGGAAACTAAGTCCCCATTATGCTGGTCCATAGCGGATTGTGAAACGGGTTGGAAAGGTAGCATATGAGATAGAATTAGCTTCAGTTCATCCAGGTTTTCATGTATGGCTCTTAAAGAAGTGTTTGGGTGATCCAACTCTTGTTGTTCCGGTGGAGAGTGTAGGTATAAAGGATAGCATTAGCTTTGAGGAGGTTGCAGTGGGATACTTGACTGTCAGGTTCAAAAGCTAAGAAACAAAGAAGTAGCTTCAATCAAGGTTTTGTGGAGGAATCAGCATGTTGAGTGAGCTACGTGGAAAGCCGAAGCAGATATGATGGCTAAATACCCACATCTTTTCCCTTCCGACACAGTTCAAGCTTAAGGTACCAGTTTCCTCCCTAGTACTCTATTAAGTTTCATGTTCAGATGATGTGCCCCAGTTTCTTTTATGTCGATGTAAATGTGTATGATTCATAAATTCAGTTCAGTCATGTAGTTCATCTCGGAGTCACTCAATCCATCAGTTTTCAGCTTAAATGTTCAGTATTTCAGTATGATGATTGTATTTATGAGCTTTTCAGTATGATTTCCAACATTCGAGGGTGAATGTTCCCAAGGAGGAGATATTGTAATACCCCAAAAGCCCTAGGACCAGAACCGAGGGTTGAAATGGAGAAAATAGGATTTTCTGCACCAGGTCATAGGAAGAATCGTCTAGTGACCTGTGAGGTGCACCACGAGTCGTTAAGTGACTCATGGGAAGTAGGTTGGACATGGTTGAGTTTTTGAGATTTTGGGTGTGACCACGAGTCGTGGTCAGCACCACGATTCGTTGTGTTAGCCCCAGTCAAGTGTTGATGGTAGATTGAACAATTTGGACAGTGTTGGTAACGATTTGGTCACCACGAGTCGTTGGGTACACCATGAGTTATGGTGTCCCTCGTGGTGACCCTCAGAAGAGAAATTTCAGTGCCGATCACAAGAGGAAGACCATGAGTCGTGGTATAGAGCACGATTTTTCCAGTCCCTCGTAGGGACAAACAGTGAGTGTTTTCCTGAAAACTTATTAAGGGATTTTCCGTAATTCCTAAGTTCCTAAGGCCTATACTACATCATTTTAAGCTCAGAAAGGTGTGTTTTAAGAGGGGTAAGTTTATTCAAAGCCTATTCTCTTCCACGCATGCAAGTTTAGAATCTCCTAAGGGTGATCAAGCTTAGATTCAACAAGTTCTTCCCCAAATTTCCATTGGGCATTCAAGAGGGTTGTATAGTCAAATTTCTCGAGGTATGTAGGGTTATAAATGGGTGTATTCATCCACACCCATCCCCAATCCCTCTTCAATTCATGAAATTCTAGTTGATGAATCTATGGGGTTTTAAAACAACATGTGAATTCTCTAAGTATAAATCATGGGTATGATATAAGAATGTTTCTATTGTTGAATTACGATTAATGGGCATATTTTACAATATTTTCAATTATAAATTATGTTCTCAAGGTTTACAAATTCTAATGCCCATCCATGAAAGTTCATGAAAGTTGAGATCTATGAGATATGTATTCAAGCATGATGAGATGTATATGATGAAAGTATGATTTTGAATTACCCATGCCCATGTTCATGTTTTCGAATAATCAAGTCTAAGTCAAGCATGTTTAAGTATTGGGAAATCCCATATGATCAAGTATGTCATGATTTATCTAAATTTTATGTTATTAGCTTACCATATGGATTTGGAGTCTAGACTCCCACTATTTTCAGCTTGTGGTATGGTTTGAGCCCAAGCCTCCTCATGTTATGATTTCAGATTTATACATGTATGTTATGAGTCAGCTTCGTCACTAGACGATGGTTCAACTTCATTGAAAAACAATGGGGAGCATATGCATGTTTTTGGGAGTAGTGTCTAGCACCGAGTAGGCTAAGGGTCATTCAACTCTATGCCTCAGAACTGCATGCCTACGTAGGTATGTTCAGATTATTTGGGACCTCCCTTGTGAGCTTCCCCTACCCCAAGGGGCCTTCAGCTTGATATTGATATCATGGTAGCGTCCTTAGCCCTAGCAACGCTTTGGACGACTCTGCCCACTTGAGTGTAATAGTCGGACCACGTATGTTCTATCGTGGTAATGCGGTTATATGATGAGTCTCCCATTGTTCCCCATGGTTTTAGTTATGCATGTTCATTAGGTAGGATATTATGTTTTCAACAGGTTTGACCCAATGTTAAGTTTTACTTATGATTATCAGTTTTTCAGCTTTGGGCCATCCGACTTAGTTATGATATTCAGTTATGTTCAGATCATGATTTTAGAAAATAACATGCAAGCCTTACTCTTAGAATCTTATCTTGATTATATTTTTATGATATGCATGATTTATGATTTTATTTACTTAGAGGTTTTACTTACATTATATGCTCAATACATTCCATGTATTGACCGCGTACTCTATGCTGTATCGTTTCATGATACAGGCTCGGTTATTCAGGCTCAGTCCTACCGTTAGCCAATTCCTCAGTGTTAGCACTTTCCAATCAGAATTGGTGAGTCCTCATCTTTTGAAGGCCCTTCTTTTAGTTGTATTTTCAATATTTTTAGTTTCAAACTTTAGTGAGTTAGTTGGGGTCTTGTTCCATTAACTCGTCAGTAGTAGAGGCTTTTCAGACATAGTGTGTATTTCAACTTCAGACTTGTGTATGTATTCAGATATTCGTGTTTTTAGATTTTCAGACTTCTGCTATTTTATATATGTTGTACTTCCTGTTGATTATGTTGAATCTAGATGCCATGTTCATGCCATTGGTCGACTTGGAGCCTCTCGGGGTTCCTTGTCCCGTGTCTTGATCCAAGCCTATGTTCGGGTCGTGACAATGCTGTCAGCCCTTCTCCCGTTTCCTTGTTATATAGGCATAGTTTCAATGAAATGAATAGAGCACGAGTTAGGAGGAAATTTTTGGAATTAAAGTTCAACGCACGATATGGAGTACGAACAAAAAGGGAGTTTTCCTAATAACGTCTTGCAGCCTCCCGGTCATAAGTGTGGCGCGATTCACACCCATGAAAAGGACTCTACTTGATTTGACTTTCAGACATCTTGGGATACTCTAAACCTAGTTCTCTGATACCAAGTTTGTCATGACCCGAGTCTACACCCTGGAAGAGACACGGTACTTGGTGCCATAAGTGACCCCAAGATAACCCACGGTCTATCATTACACAGGTAAACTGAGTAAACATAAGAGAAGCTTTATAAAAATATAAATCATTCAATAAACTAGTTTGAAAGAGTCAATATATTTGAAAACAATACTGAATAACTGTGTTTGGAAGCCAACTACTAACTGAGAGTTGCTAGGAAAAGCCCCTAACTAACTCTAAAATTTGTCTAAATAAAACTATTGAAAGAACATATCATCCTCGGAAGATGAGGACTCACCCAGTGACACTGCTGCTAATATCGTCCGAGGGAACTATTGACATGCAGGGATTGAGAACCTGCACCTGTATCATAACGAGATACATCATGGAAAGTATGCATCAGTACTTTGAATGTACCAAGTAAGTGAGAGATATAATACGAATGAAAGAATAAGTAACTATACTGAAATGACTTGAAATGACCAACTAATACTATAAACTGATAAAAATGAACTATAACTGATCTGGTCAAAAATGACCTTGGTTGATGGTCATAAACATGTCCTGATGACTAAGATAATGAACTGAGCTAAACTGAACTGAACTAAGACAGACTGTACTGACAAGTGGGAGAGTTTATAACCTACATATAACCACATGATCTAAATGTGGAGTTTGATGTATATTCCCCATCGATAGGACCCAATATACCTTGCCAGAGTATAAAGGAATGAACAGTGAGATCACTGTCTGGGCCATTTGAGCATTACCTATGGTGGCAACGTAGTTCTGGGAACCTGGGTGCGCTTGAACCCTGATCATTTCAGTTCTAAGTCTTACTCTCACTAGATAGTCCTAATCTGACTACTAAGTTGATAGCTCGAGGCTGGGGTCCAAGACTAGATTAGGGATACTTATCTGGAAGTACTCTGAGAGTCTTATCAGACCGGATAACTGAAACTAGTGTCCTAAGACCGGCCACAACTGCTTATTTGAAAGCGTCGTAATTGTCTAAAGAACAAACTGAAATCGGTACTGGTAACTGGGAGATATTACTAACACCTCGAGAAACTAATTATAGTTAAACAGATCAGCTGACATTTTTGAAAGATACTGACATTCTGACTGAGACTAAACTAGCATGCAATTGACTGAGAATTCATATGATGGTAATGGCATGGAAATTCCGACTCTAACAGAATCAAGCAACATTACTATCTAATCAACTATGCAAGACCCAAATTACAGCATTTATAGAGTTAGGGCTAAAACCATTTTTACAGGAAGCAAGTAACAACATGATCACTAAGTAGTGGAAACATATCATGAATACATAGGGACAATAATCTATAAGAATTAATCAGGATCTGACTATGAATTTTACCCTAACTCAAAAGTTCAGGGCGAGAACTGATAAGAAAATTATGGAAGGGATTTGGGACACAAGGGAAGAACAATTCCTTTGTTGAATTCCCACATACTTGGAGTAAAATTTCTTAGAAAAAATCCTTAAGAATATGAGAAGAAGATTGAATGCCCTAGCTTTTCCCTGAGGAATCTATCTGAAACTTCTTCATACTGAGTCTGAGAGTTGAGAGAAGGAATGAGAGGAATACATCGATCAATTCCATTAATCCCCTTCTAAACATGCCCAAAATGATGTAGTTTAGAGCCTAGGAGTTTAAGAAATTATGGAAAAGCCCTTAAAAATTTTCAGGAGAATCACACTGCCAGTCCCAATGAGGGACTAGACAAGTCGTTACCTAAGGGAAGACTCGTTACATGCTCCATTGCCAACACTAGAAACATTACTCTACCAATCACCACAAGGGACACCAGGAATCGTGGTGTACCTAACGACTTGTGGTGACCCAGTCGTTGGGAACACTGCCAAAATTCAACACCCAATACATACTCCTGACCACGGCCAAATCCATGAGACGTGTTGTCACTTCACGACTTGTGGCTGACTCTCGTGGCATCTCCGGGTAGTCAACCTTGAATCCTTGACCATGACTTCCTTGACGAGTCATTCCCTTGACCACAACTTCCTTGACGAGTCGTTCCCTTGACCAGGACTCATTATCTCTCTCGTGGTCACCCCCCGACCACGAGTTCCTGCCAATCCTCCCCTCACTTCATGAGTCAATCCACGACTTATGGAGTACTTCACAGGTCACTGGATGACTCATCCTGTAACCTGGTGTAGAATTTCCTATTTTCTCATTTGGACCCTCGGGTCTAAGTTTAGGGGTTTTCGGAGTATTACATTAGCTAACAACTCGTTAGCATGGGTAACCACTTATTAAGTGAGACGTTCTGGCAAGTAATGATGTCAAGAAGATAAAGTGATCAAACTTTTCCAGATTTAACGAGTTGATCCTACAAGTAATAAAGTTGGCTAATTGTTACAATCCGTAAGTTTCTAGAGTTTAGTTGGCCTATTCGCATGTTGGTTGAGAGTTTTAGAATGTCATACGTACGAGGAAAGGGCCCGGAGAAAGGTCGAACGAGTGCCAAGTTGGGATTTAGCGAGAGGAGGCCGAACCAAGCTTCCCAGAGGGGCAAAGTGGCACGGAGTAGAATCAGCGCGTTAGCCAACGTGGCATGGAGAAAAAACGGCGCGTTGGCTAGCGTGCCACATTGTTTTGGTTGCTGCTTCAAGTATATATAGGCCTCACCCTTAGAATTGATGTTATCTTTCATATATATCTCGACCAACAGAGTTAAGAGACGAAGGAGAATTATAATTTCCGTCCGACTATGCCGCTAAACGTCGTCCAAATCCAAATTAACTTCGGGTATCGAAGTATAAGGCTGCAGGGAGCATTTCTACAGAGTTAGTTTCATGAAATTCGACCGGCGAATCGTCGTCCCGCTAAGCCAAATTTGTTGGATTTCTCCAAAATAGTGTCAATAGGATCCCAAGCTTAAAGTAAGCATTTCTCCCTTCTAGACTTTTGAGAAATAATGAGGTTTCGACCATGTTCTGTAAAATTGGAATATAGTTAATATTTATATATAAAGTTTTCCTTTTTGCCGAATTTAGTGTTAAAACTAGTCCTATCTTTCCAGTAACACAATTTTAGTTGGGAAGAGCTATTTAATACTAATTGGAACTCGCCAGTTAATTGGTAAATAGCGAATGAGGTATTTTAAGGCATTTTCTTTCGGCAAGTTAGTTTCTTCAGCATAGTAATCCAGTATGAAACCCAGTAAAGTATGTCAGGAGTATGTTACCATGTTTAATTTTCGTTGTCAGTGAGAGCTGTAAATTGTATTATTTTTGGCTGGATTATACCTGTATTGCTTCTGTGACCGCCCCAGGGTTAATAGCTGTGTCGCCACCCGCCGGGGGCGAGGATACGTCGTTCTACGGAGTTGCATGCCATCTGTAAGGGACAAAGAAAGGGTTCCAGATCCTCATATTTGTTGTGGTTGTCCTTATACACACCATTGCCGAGTGCTTACGCCCGGGGTGTAGATATCAGGAGTCCTTCGAACTCAGGCACAACTATATTCAGGGGTCGAGCGGGCCCAATTGCAGACCCAGGGGATCGGTAGGACGTTTATAGCTTGTAATTGACTCAATATGACCTGGATAGGGGTATATAGATTGAG
>JACEIK010001861.1:15327-27189 GCA_018107945.1 Datura stramonium
CCAACCAAGCAGGTACTAACTCTGACAGCTGATTATGAGCGGGGCAGAGCCTGGGAGCTGGGTCCTGTATCATGAAATGATACAGCATAAAGTATGCTGGTCAGTACATTTAATGTACCGAGTATGCAGCTTTCTTATACAAATTCTTTCCTAGAGAGTTGAGGGAGGCAAAGGCGGCGGGGTTCGTCAATTTGAAGCAAAATGATATGACTATTCGAGAGTACGCCTTGGAATTCATCCGGCTGTCCAAGTATGCACTAGAGATGGTAGAAGACCAAAGGGCCCCTATGAATAAATTTATGTATGGAGTGTCTAACTCGCCGGTCAAGGGGTGTAGGACGACGATGCTGAATAGTGACCTAGACTTCTCTCGATTGGTCATATATATCCAGCAGATGGAGGCGGATCAGATTAAGGATAATGAGAGAGAGGCCAAGAGGGCCAAGATAAGTAGTATGGGGTTTTCCAATTCAAGACCCAGTGGCGAACATCATCAGTAGTCTCACCAGAGACCATCAACTCTAGTGCCATCATCAGCTAGTGTACCATCTCGATCTCAGCGCGAACAGGGAGCAGATTAGGAGAGCCTAGCATTCCAATTTGTGGCAAGTATGGCAGGAAGCACCCCAGAGAGTGATTAGCAGGTACAGGTGTATGTTTCGGGTGTGGGAAGCCCGGTCATATGCTTAGAGATTATCCAGTGGCTAGACAGGGCCAAAGTATATACTGTGAACCAACATCTAATTTAGCAGCTCCACCAGCATGCTTAGCTCAGCAGGGTGCATCCACTAGTACAAGTGGGGGTCAGTGTCAGCATAGGTTTTATTCCCTCTCATCTCGTCAGGAGCAGGAGGTCTCCCCAGATGTGGTCACTGGTATGTTACGAGTATTCCATCTTGATGTATATGCATTATTAAATCAAGGGGCTACCTTATCTTTTGTGACACCCTATGTTGTTAGCAGTTTTGGAGTCATCTTGAAATCTTAGCATAACCCTTCTCAGTCTCTAATCCAATCGATGAATTAGTTATATCTCAATGGGTATACATAAATTGCCCTATCACAGTCCTTCAGAAAGTCACTTCAGCAGATCTAGTAGAGTTAGACATGACTGATTTCGATGTTATCTTTGGCATAGATTGGTTGCATGCATGTTATTCCTTAGTGAATTATTGAACCCATATGGTAGAATTCTAGTTTACGGGTGAGAAAGTTATAAAGTTGAAGGGTAGTTCATCCATGCCTATAGGTCACTTTATTTCCTACCTTAAGGCTAGAAAGATAATTTCGAAGGGTTATGTATACTATGTAGTTCAGGTTAAGGATTCTAAGTCCAGGAACCCGACTCTCCAGTCAGTTCCAATAGTGTGTGAGTATCCAGAGGTGTTCCTATATGATTTACCAAGAGTCCCTCCCAAGTGGGAGATCGACTTTGGTATTTACCTTCTTCCCGATACACATCCCATATCTATTCCTCCTTACAAAATGGCTCCAACTGATTTAAAGTAGTTGAAAGAGTAGTTTAAGGATCTCTTAGACAAGGGTTTCATCAGACCTAGCAAATCCCCATAGGGTGCACTAGTTCTCTTTGTTGGAAAGAAGGATGGTTCTTTGCGTATGTGCATTGACTATCAGTAGTTGAACAAGGTCACAATAATGCATAAATATCTCGTCCCCAGGATTGATGACTTGTTTTACCAGCTTCAGGTTGCCAAGTGTTTCTCAAAGATAGACCTTAGATTCGGATATCATCAGTTTAGACTTAGAGAGAGTGACATTTCGAAGACAACCTTCAAAACTCGGTATGGTCACTTTGAGTTTGTAGTTATGTCTTTTGGACTGACAAATGCTCCTGCAGCTTTTATGGATTTGAATAATAAGGTTTTCAAGACATATTTGGACATGTTCGTGATTGTGTTCATAGATGACATTCTCATATACTCACGGAGCGAGGAGAGGCATGCTTCTCATTTGAGGATTATGCTACAGACTCTTATTGCCAGCTTTTTTCTAAATTCAGCAAGTGTGAATTTTAGCTAAACTCAGTAGCATTTTTGGGCCATGTAGTGACAAGTGAGGGTGTGCAAGTGGACTCGCAAAATATAGAAGCTATAAAGAATTGGCCTAGACCAGTTAATCCTTCAGATATCAAGAGTGTTTTGGGTTTAGCTGGTTACTACAGAAGGTTTGTTGAGGGATTTTCGTCCATTGCAGTACCATTGACTAAGTTGACCCAAAATAAAGTCAAATTTCAGTGGTTGGATGCATATGAGAAGAGTTTTCAAGAGTTAAAGACTCGACTCACTTTAGCCCCAGTATTGACCCTACCAAGGGTACAGATGGATTTGTGGTGCATTATGATGCCTGTAGGGTTGGTCTTGGTTGCATGTTGATGCAACATGGTAAGGTCTTAGCCTATGCTTCTAGACAACTTAAGACTCACGAGAAGAATTATCCAACGCATGACCTAAAATTGGTAGCAGTAGTGTTTGCATTGAAGATTTAGAGACACTACTTGTATGGGTTTCATGTAGATGTGTTCACATAACGTAAGAGCCTACAACATGTGTTTACCGAGAAGGATCTGAATTTGCGACAAAGGAGGTGGTTAGAGCTTTTCAAGGATTATGACATGAGTTTCCTTTATCATCTGGGCAAGGCCAATGTAGTGGCAGATACCCTTAGCAGGCTATCCATGGAGAGTGTTTCTCATGTGGAAGATGGAAGGAAAGAGTTGGTGAAGGATGTGCACCGACATGGACAACTTGGAGTTCGCCTTGTTGACTCGACAGATGGTGGTGTCATTGTGCAAAATAGTTCATAATCCTCTTTTGTGACTGAGGTCAAGGCCAGGAAAGATGAGGATCCTATTTTTGTGAAGTTGAAGGAAGCAGTTCAAAATCGGAAGGTAAAGGTCTTCTCCCAAAGGGGAGATGGTGTACTTCATTAACAGGGTCATTTGTGTGTTTCGGGTGTTGATGACTTGGGAAATCAGATGTTGCATGAGGCTCATAGTTCCTAATATTCTATACATCTAGGTGCCACCAAGATGTACCGTGACCTACGGGATTTCTACTGGTGGAGTGACATGAAGAAGGACATAATAGAAGAGTTTATGACTAAGTGTCTGAATTGTCAGCAACTGAAAATCGAGCATCAAAGACTTGGAGGTGTGTTACAGGACATTAGCATCCCTACTTGGAAGTGGGAGGAAATTAATGTGTACTTCATTACAGGGTTTCCTCGTATTCGACGACAGTATGACTCTATTTGGGTGGTTGTAGACATGTTGACTAAAGCAGCTCATTGTCTACTGGTCAAAACTACGAATTCAGCTGAGGACTAAGACAAGATGTATATTCGTGAGTTAGTTTGGTTGGATGGGGTTCCCTTTTGCATCATATCAAACAGAAGTACCCAATTCACTTCGTAGTTTTGGAAGTCATTTAAGAAGGGACTTGGTACTCAGGTCAAGCTTAGCACAACTTCTCACCCGCAGATAGATGTTCAGGTTGAGCGGATAATTCAGACTCTCGAGGATATGTTGAGAGCATGTGTGATTGACTTCAAAGGTAGTTGGAATGATCATTTACCTCTCATCGAGTTCGCTTACAACAACAGTTACCACTCCAGCATTCAGATGGCCCCCTTTGAGGCTCCTTATAGGTGGATATGTAGATCACCTATTAGTTGGTTTGAAGTAGGTGAAGCTACGTTGATGGGGCCAAATTTAGTTCATGAGGCTATGGAGAAAGTTCAGTTTATAAGGAAAAGGATGAAAATAGCTCAAAGTCGTCAGAAGTCCTATGCGGATGTGAGGAGGAGAGGACTAGAATTTGAAGTTGATGATTGGGTGTTCCTGAAAATGTCTCCCATAAAGGGGGTGATGAGATTTGAGAAGAAAGGGAAGCTTAGTGCCCGATATGTTGGCCTGTACAGGATTATGAGATGTGTTGGCAAGGTGGCCTATGAGTTGCAGTTGCCCTCAGAGTTGTCTTCAATACATCTAGTTTTCCATGTATCACTCTTGAAGAAGTGAATTGGTGATCCAACTTTGGTTTTTCTGGTGGAGAGCGTAGGTGTGAAGGATAGCCTTAGCTATGAAGAGGTACCAGTTGAGATCCTTGATTGTTAGGTTCGGAAGTTGAGGAATAAAGAAATAGCTTCAGTAAAGGTTTTGTGGAGAAATCAACTTATTGAGGGAGCTACATAGGAAGTCGAAGCAAATATGATGGCTAAGTACCTGCATCTTTTTCCTCCCAGCTCAGTTCCAGCCAGAGGTACCAGTTTCCTCCTTAGTACTCTATTCAGTTTCATGTTTAGTTCATGTCTCTTAGTTTCCTTTGTGTCAGCGCATGTATATGTGATTCGTGAATTCAGTGGATTCATATATATATATTAGTCCGGAGTTAGTCGCTCCGTCAGTTTCAAACTCCAAATGTTCAGTATTTGCGATGGCAGTTCTGTTCGCCAAGTTTTCAGTATGTTTATCCACATTCGAGGATGAATGTTTCCGAGAGGGAGATATTGTAATATCCAAAAAGTCCATAATACCAGACCCGATGGTGAAAGCAGAGAAAATAGGAAAATATTGTCGAGGTCACAGGACGAGTCATCTAGTGACACCTGAGGTTACTCCAGTTTCATGGAGTGACTCATGAAGTGGAGCCTTCCGTAGAGAAGATCGTGGTAAAGGGGTGATCACGAGTGGCAGCCATGAGTTGTGAAGTCACTTCACGACTCGTGAAGTTAGTCATCTCTAGGGAGCTGAGTTGAAGGTGGAATTTCCACTGAAGGTCACGAGTCGTCCCCTACCTCACGACTAGTTAGGTCCCCCGTAATGACTGGCAGGGTCCTTTTTCCTGCATTTTTAGGAAGGATTTTTTTATAATTTCTAAGCTCCTAAGTCCTAAACTACGTCATTATATGCTCATTTAGGAGGATTTTAAGAGTGCCTAGTCTATCCTAAGTCATTTTCTCCCATGCATGCGAGATTAGAGGGTTCTATTGAAGATCAAGCTTGAGAATTCTCCTAGTTCTTCCCCAAATCTCTGGGCTTTCAAGGAAGGGTGTAAAATCAGATTACCTAGGTATGTAGGGTCATGAGTGAGAGTTTCCCTTCACTTTGATGGCCAAATCCTATTTCAAGTTCATGAATTCAAGTATATGACTCTATGGGATCTTAACGCAATTTAAGCTTTGAGAGTATTAGGCCCAATTATGCAAGTTTCATGAAAACTTAAGATTATGATCTATGTTTTCAAGCATGATGAGATGTTTAGCATGAAAGAATGTTTATAAAATTACCCATGTATGAATCTAAGATTTTCCTTATGAAGTCGATTTTGAATAAGCTTAATGTTAAGACTTGGGAAAGCCCACTCAAGTTAATCATGATTTCATGATTTAGCCAAGGCTAATAAGTTTAGTTGTCTCAAGTTTTGGAGTCAATACAACCCATATATTAAGATTTAAGTTATGATTTGATATACGATTATATGAGCATTATGTATATTTTGGGAGTAAAGTCTAGCACTGAGTAGGCTAGGGATGCCAAGGTTCCCCAGTCTCATAAACTATGCGCCAACGTACTTATACTTTGGGCCCTCTCAAGAGAGCATTTTCCCCGCCCAAGGGCACATCATGATATCACACCTTACTTAATCCTTTTCCTTAGCAAGGCTTAGGATGGTCCTCCTCCACGTGGGCAAGACGTGGGATCATCAGGTGCTCCTACATGGTAGTTTTCGGTTAACATGAGTCTCCGATTGTTCCTCATGATTTTAGTAATGTATATATTATAATATATTATACCATGTTTTCAACAGGGTTTGATGCAAGGATAAGTCTATGATCTTTTACTTATAATTTCAGATATGACAAGCCATATGCATTTATTTCAGTTATGAGATCTAGTTATGTTTATTCATGTTTTTAGATATTAGCATGTAGTTTTTACTCTTAGAATCTCACGATGTTATGATTTAAGATATGCATGATTTTAGTTTTACTTACTCAGCCTATTTTACTTAGCTTGCATACTCAATACATTCCAAGTACTAACCTCATACTTTATGTTGTATCGATTCATGATACAGGCTCAGACATTCAAATTCAGCCTCGCCGCTAGCCAGTTCTCAGAGTTTAGTATAGACAGCGTTGTGGTGAGTCCTCATCCTTTGAGGACCTTTAGTTAGTTGTGTTGTTGTCACTTTCAATTTCAGACTTATAGTGTTTTCACTTGGGGTCATGTCCGATCAACTTGTCATTATGTTAGAGGCTTTTTCAGATATAGTGTAATATTCAACTTTGGATTTAGTGTTATGTTATTTCCGTTGTCCAAATGCTTTTAGTATTCAGACTTCCACTATTTCAAAATTTAGTTTTCCACTTTGATTATGTCAGGATTAGTTATCATGTTCATTCCATAGGTCGACTTAGAGCCATTTATGGTTTCATGTTCCGTGTCTTGATCTGAGCCTATGTTCGGATTGTGATGGTAATACCCCAAACGTCCCTAATATCAGGCCCGGGGGTTAAGCAGAGAAAATAGGAAAATGTTGCATCAGGTCACAAGATGACTCATCCAGTGACCCATGAAGTTACTCCACGAGTTGTGGAGTGACTCGTGAAATGAAGGTTGGCTGATTAGGAGTCGTGGTTAGGGGATGACCATGGTTGGATGCCATGAGTCATGGTGTCTCTTCATGACTCATGAAGTGAGTCTTGGTCAAGAGGTCCAAATATAAGGTGGAATCCCCTTAAACTTCACGAGTGGACACCACGAGCCGTCCCCTACCTCACGACTTGTGAAGTCCCTCGTGAGGGCTAGCAGAGTCTACTTTCTTGCGAAGTTAGTAAGGGTGTTTTCATAATTTCTAAGCTCCTAGGTCCTAAAATACATCATTTTAAGCTTTGTTAGGAGAATTTTAAGAAGGGTTAACTTATCCTAAGTCATTCTCTCCCATGCATGCAAGATTAGAGAGTTCCAAAGAAGTTCAACCCTAGAAGTCTTCAAGTTCTTCTCCAAATCTCTTGCGCTTTCAAGGAAGAGTGTAAAACCCGTTTACCCAGGTATGTAGGGTCATGAATGTGAGTTTTCCTTAACTCTCATGCCCAAATTCCATCTCAAGTTCATAAATTCAAGTATATGATTCTATGGGGTCTTGACCCAATTTATGAAATTCTCTATGTTTAATTCATGAGTCAATTCCCTTCAAGTTTTAAATGATGTTTTAAGATTCATGGGCAAGATTTATACCTATTTTGTTTATAATTCATGATTTCATGTTTTAAGAACATGATGCCCAATTATGCAAGTTTCATGAAAAGTTGGGTTTATGATATATGTTTCCAAGTATGATGAGATTTCTAGNATATGAATGTTTTCAAACTATCCATGAATATAGTTATGATTTTACTTATAATGTCTATCTCATGCAAGCATGATGTTAAGAGTTGGGCAAGCCTGCTCAAGTAAGAAAGATTTCATGATTTAGCCAAGGCTACTAAGTTCAGTTATCTCAAGTATTGGAGTCAAGACTCCCTATTTGTTGAGATTTAACTTCTGTTTTGATCTATGATTATATGAGAATTATATATATTTTGGGAGTAGTGTCTAGCACCGAGTAAGATAGGGTCCAATGTTCCCCACTCTCATAAACTACGCGCCAACATAGGTATACTTTGGGGCCTCTCAAGAGAGCATTTCCCTGTCCCAAGGGCCCATAATGATATCACACCTTACTTAATCCTTCTCCCTATCAAGGCTTAGGATGGCTCTCCTTCACGTGGGCAAGACATGGCATCATCATGCGCTCATACATGCTGGTTGTCAGTTAAGACAAGTCCCCCATTGTTCCTTATGATTTCAGTAAAACATATTCTATAAGATATTATATCGTGTTTTTAGCAGGTTTGATCCAAAGATTAGTTATGAGTTTTACCTATGATTGTAGATATGGCAAGCCATATGTACTTAATTCAGTTATGTCTACTCATGTTTTCAAATATCAACATGTAGCCTTTACTCTTAGAATCTTATGATGTTATGATTTAAGATATGCATGATTTTAGTTTTACTTACTTAGCCTGTTTTACTTACCTTGCATACTCAGTACATTCCAACTACTGACCGCATACTCTATGCTGTATCATTTCATGATACATGCTCAAACGTTCAGCCTCCTTCCCATCGCTAGTCAGTTTCCAGAGTTCATCCCAGACAGCCAGTTGGTGAGTCCTCATCCTTTGATGACCTGCAATTAGTTGAGTTTTAGCATTTTCAGTTTTAGACTAGTAATGAGCTAGTTGGGGAGTTGTCCCATCAGCTCATCAATATGTTAGTGGCTTTTCAGACAGAGTTTAATACATTCAACTTCGGATTCAGTGTTATGATATTTCCATTGTTCAGATGTTCTATTATTTAGACTTCCACTATTTCAGAATTCAGTCATCCATTTTATTATTTTCACGCCCCACGATAGGAGGCATTACTTGCACCTGGTGCCCTACTAGGGTCTGAACTGACCTGACTGAGCTTACGAACCTCTGGTGCATGACTAACACTAAATCTCAAATCAAAAAAATGACGGGCTATATCTCGGCTATAAACACAGCCCTTGGCTGATAAGGCCTTATAATCACCTGTTAAAGAAAACAGCCGCCTAGAAACGGATAATAATAGGGAATCCTATGTGGGCCGACAAGACCACCATGATGTCTAGTTATGATTATAAAGTAAATCCAGCATGAACTAAGATATGTCCGCCAAGGCCGCTAACTAACAGCTAAACAAGGCCCCACACAGCCAACACACAAGATAAAACACATATGGGCCCCACACAACAAACAACAACTAACCACAGGGAATTAGAACAGTCTACAAGCCTCTAGGAGTGATATATTGGTCGAGATAGGGCCCCGACCTACCCATACACTATACACACAAAAAAAGAGTCAACCTTCTAACTAGGAGCTCCGGAGGAAAGGAGCCGACTACAATGCTAATTTGGCTGAAAACTAGGAAGGCCCTGATCCGCGTCTATCCGCACCTGTAGACAAGTAATGCAGCGCCCCAAGAAGGGAATCAGTATAATATGCACTGAATATGTAAGGCTGTAACTGTAAATAACTGTATGAACTGAAACGAAACTGAAAGTAACTGAAAAGCAGGGATAGGAATACCACTTGATTGGTAGCTAATGCAAACAAGAACCTTACGTGGCCCCCATAAGCCAGAAGGTACAACCAGCACAAAATAACCTATCTGGGGCCCCCATAAGCCCTGATGAGTACACCTCAGTCTATATACCCCTAACAAGGTCATAGTAAGTCATATAGCAACTGTAGCCATCCTACCAGTCCCCCGGGTCTGCAACTGAGCCTGCTCGACCTCTGAACTGTAGTTGTGTTTGAGTCCAATGGACTCCCGATATCTGATATCTGCACCTCGGGCACCAGGCTCGACAAGGGGTGTGGTGTAGGGCAGATAGGCATAAAATAGTCCAGCTATGGAATGGACTGTATGAGGACCTTGGACCCTATCTTCATCTCTTTCGGACAGCATACACTCCTTGGAGCGACGCCATCTCACCCCTAGCGGGCGACGACATAGCTAATAACCCTGGGGTTGGTCAGGGAAGGCTATATAGGCGTAAATAATCCCCAACTAAACATGGAATACTGAAATCAGCTAATAACAATAGCTAGACTTAATATATATGCTTTGATCTTCTTACTGGGATTCAGACTGAGTTATAATACTAAAAGAACTAACTTTCCGAAAACATTTGCCTTAACATACCTGGATCGCCAATTTTTGATTAGTTGGCGAGTTTCAATCCACATTCAATAACTTTTTCTAACTTTAATCGTATTACTGGGAGAATGAGACTAGTTGCAGTACTAAATTCGACAAAAATGATAACTTTCTACATAAATATTAAATATACTTCAACTTAACGGAGCATGGTCGAAAATGTATAATTTCTCGAGAGTTCAAAAGGGAAAAATACTTACTTGACGGCTGTGATCGTATAGAAATTAGTTTGGAGTCATTCTTACAACTTTGACTCGGCGGGGTTACGATTTGCCAAACGCATTTCACTAAACCAACTCCGTAGTAATGCTCCTTACGGCCTTAAACTTTGATACCTGAAGTTAATTTGAATTTAGGCAACATTTTGTAGCGTAAATAGAGGTAATTTAACTGAAAATGCAGTATCTCTCTTCTCTAATAGCGGGTCTGTTTTATTTGGAAATGATACCAATGAAAACATTGAACTTATATATAATTTGAGTGGTGGACACGGGGTCCGTGGAATGGAACCCAACACGCCAATCCTAGGCCGTGCCAAGGAGCCCAACGGGCTAGGGAGGGGTCCATGACACGTTGCTCCTTTGGGCAGCTGGTCTGACCCTCTCCCTTGCAAGCTTGGCTCCGCGCTCATTTGACCTTTTCCCCGGGCCCTTTCTCGTACGTGTCGACCTATAAAATCCTTGACTAGCATGCAAATAGGCCGACTAAACGTTAGGAACTTATGGGTCGTGACATCCTCCCCCCTAGGAGCATTCATCCTCGAATTTCACTTACAGGAGTTTAACTTTTCCAACTGTTATTCTGGAAAAATTTCGGCGGAGTCTCCCCTGTAATATGGACTATCTGAAAGCCCTGAAACACAGAAAAGTCCAATATAGGCACTTCATATAACACTATAACAACTATTTCACAATAAGGCTGGAGTCAACTGAGAAATTTATAACACAAATCATGAAATAGCAGCTGAATCAATAACTTACCTTAACTGCATAGTCTGGACTAAGCCTGGAACAAATGAGAATATTTGGATCTCATATCATACTCAGCTTCCCAGGTCATCTCTTCTCTATTCCTATTTCTCCACATTACCTTAACAACAGCGACATCTTTGGTTCTCAACCTATGAACCTGCCGATCCAATATAGCTACTGGAACATCTTCATAAGCTAATTCCTCAGTAACCTGGACATCCTCAACTGGCATAATTCAGGAGGATCTACTATGCACTTCCATAACATCGACACATGAAAGACCAGGTGAACCAATTCGAACTCTGAAGGAAAATCTAACCTGTATGCCACCTAGACTATTCTCCTGAGGATTTGATAGAGTCCTATAAATCTCAGGCTAAGCTTTTCTTTCTTACCAAACCTTATCAGGCCCTTCATTGGTGAAACTTTCACCTACGTCGAACTCTAGGTCTCTACGTCATACATAAGCGTAAGATTTCTGACGGCTCTGCACTGTCCGCAGGCATTCTCTAATAAGTTTTACTTTCTCTTCTGACTAATGGATTATATCTGGTCTAATTAATGCAGATTCTCCTACCTCAAACCAACCAACTGGGGACCTGCATTTTTGCCCATATAAGGCCTCATAAGGTGCCATCTGGATTGCTGAATGATAATTGTTATTATAAGCAAATTCAATAAGGGGTAAATGCTCATCTCAACTGCCTCCAAAATCTAATACGCATGCCTGTAACATATCCTCGAGTGTTTGAATTGTACGTTCTGCCTTCCCGTCTGTTTGAGGGTGAAAGGATGTACTCAGGCTAATGTTTGCACTCCAGCGCACACGCAAGCGTACGCGGTCATACAAGTAATACAGTGGCCCTTTTTAAGAGCTGGATATCGAACCCACAAGGAATGGACCAATTCGGTGAATTATGAAGTTCAAGTGTAAGATTAACCTTTACAAGTGTTGATTATAGAAGTTTTCAGTAAATTATAATTAAGTTTTGGGGTGGTCACAAAACAATCTAGAAACGATATAATAAGCAACTAGAGCTAAGGCCGGATAATCATGCAATGCTACACTTT
>JACEIK010001861.1:28036-50342 GCA_018107945.1 Datura stramonium
AACATTTATCTTCAATATTAGGACCATTATATTCACATTGAGCTCCATACATTGGCAATTTGAACCTACAAAGAGAGCTAATCATATTTGTTAGTCCATGGCCACAAATTACACAAAATACATGAGATTATTCATAAATTAAGGTACAACATGGGTAAAACATGAGTATATAATAGTATTTGGGCATGTAAATATGCCCAAGACCAGTTAACTTGTGTTCCTAGGCCTTTCTGAAAGGACTGCCAGAATTTAACTGTGAACTGCACCCCTTTGTAAGAAATAATTGATACTGGAACACCATGCAATCGAGCTATCTCTATGATATACAGTTTAGCATAGTCCTCGGCTGAGAAGGTAGCTCTACTGGTAGAAAATGGGTTGACTTCATCAATCTGTCGACAATCACCCAGATAGAATCAAATTTGCGTCTGGTACGGGTTAATCCTTTCACATAATCCATGTTGATTGCTTCCCATTTCCACATAGGCAATGCTATTTCCTGTGTCAATCCGCCGGGCTTTTGATGTTCAGACTTCACCTGCTGGCAATTAGGACATTGTGCTACAAATTCTGTTGCCTCCTTCTTCATTCCCGGCCACCAATAAATTTCCTTTATGTCATAATACATCTTTGTTGAACCTAGGTGAAGAGAATAACGGGAATAATGTACCTCCTCCATGATCTGCTGGCGAAGTCCTACCACTTCTAGAACACAGAGGCGACCCCTATATCTCAAGACCCCGTCTGTGGTTACCTCGAAAGATAATAATTCCCCTCGTTGAGCTTTATCTCTAAGATGGTCTAGGTTAGGGTCTTCATATTGCCGTTCTTTCACTTCTACAACCACGGATGATACTGTAGTATTCTAAACCACTACTCCACTGTCCCCTGAATCTATTATTCGGGAGGCCAAACTAGCTAACTAATGCAACTCTCGGGCCAATCCCACTGGTCGGGCTTCAAGTATGCTAAACTTCCCATGGATTTGTGGCTGAGGGCATCTGCTACAACGTTAGCCTTCCCTAGGTTATATAAAATATTCGCATCATAATCCTTTAACAGTTCTAACCAGCGACGCTGCCACAGATTTAATTCTTTTTCCATAAATATATACTGAAGGCTCTTATGATCAGTAAAATGTCCACGTGCACCCCATACAGATAATGTCTCCAAATCTTTAAGGCGTGGACTACTGCCGCTAACTCCAAGTCATGAGTGGGATAGTTCTTTTCAAGCTTCCTCAACTGCCTCGAAGCATAAAAAGTCACCTTACCATGTTGCATCAAAACACATCCTAACCCGACACCTGAAGCATCACAACACACTACATAATCCTCTGACCCTTCTAACAAGGCCAACACTGGTGCTGATGTCAACCTATTTTTCAACTCCTGAAAACTCTGTTCACACGCTTCAGTCCAGTGAAATTTAGCTGCTTTCTAAGTTAACTTGGTCAAAGGCGCTGATAAAGTAGAAAACCCCTCTAAAAATCTTTTGTAATACCCAGCTAACCCTAGGAAACTACGTACCTCAGTTGGAGTTGTAGGTCTAGGCCATGTATGTACTGCCTCAATCTTTTGTGAATCTACCTGAATATCAGCTTCTGATACAACATGGCTAAAAAAGGCAACTGACTTCAGCCAAAACCCACATTCAGAAAATTTCGCATACAACTAACGATCCATGAGAATCTGGAGCACTGTCCTTAGATGATTCCGATGTTCTACTTCTGAGAGGGAATATACTAGAATATCGTCAATAAACACTATCACAAACAAGTCCAGATACGGCCTGAAGATACTGTTCATCAAATCCATGAACACTGCTGGAGCATTCACAAGTCCGAAGGACATGAGCAGGAATTCAAAATGGCCATACCTGGTCCTGAAGGCAGTTTTTGGAATGTCCCTCCCTCGAACCCGAACCTAATGGTACCCAGATCTTAAGTCGATCTTAGAGAAATACTTTGCTCCTTGTAACTGGTCAAACAAGTCATTTATTTTGGGAAATGGGTATTTTATTCTTGATGGTGACTATATTCAGTTGTCGATAGTCTATATCATGCGGAGGGAGCCATCCTTCCTTCTCACAAATAGAACTGGCACACCCCACGGTGAAGTATTCGGCCTGATGAAGCCCCTATCTAACAGATCTTTCAACTGTTCCTTCAATTCTCCAAGCTCGGCAGGAGCCATTCGATACAGAGGGATGGACATAGGTTGAGTACCTGGTGCTAAATCAATTGCAAAATCGATCTCCCGTTCTGGGGGAATATGAAAAAGTTCATCCGGGAATACGTCTGGAAATTTATTGACTACTGGGATAGACTGAAGAGTTGGAGACTCGGCTTGAACATCCTGAACCCTGTCAATATGATTGTTGCAACCCTATTCTATTAACTTACTTTCCCGAAAATAGGAAATAAACCTACCTTTTGGCGTGGCTATATTACCTTTCCACTCCTGTACTACCTCCGATGGAAAGTGGAATCGAACAGTTTTGGTCCAACATTCTACATTGGCATAACATGGTGCTAGCCAATCCATACCCATAATTGCATCAAATTCAATATTTCTAATTCTACCAAATCTGCCAAAGTCTGGCGACCAACAACCTCTACTGTGCACCCTCGGTAGAC
The DNA here is from genome assembly GCA_018107945.1 of Datura stramonium. Taxonomy (NCBI): domain Eukaryota; kingdom Viridiplantae; phylum Streptophyta; class Magnoliopsida; order Solanales; family Solanaceae; genus Datura; species Datura stramonium. The sequence continues at coordinate 30,675 of JACEIK010001861.1, forward strand.
TCTTTTAGTTATGATGGAATCATCGGTAGGTATGGACACTAAAAAAGGTCACTGAAGATATTCTGGCATAATACCAAACTTACGAGAGAGTAATGGTGTAACATAAGACAAAGTAGAGCCTAGGTCTATCAAGACATACACAGAATGAGAGCAGAATTCTAGCATGCCCGTCACCACATCCAACGACGATTCTAACTCCTGTCGTCCGGGTAAAGTATAAGTGCGATCTGGACTGGTATCTAAACTAGATGCCCCTAATCTGCCTTGGCCTCTACCGGCTGGAGTTGAGGGCCTAAGCCCTGCTGGAGATGATGGGGCATGTGACCCTACTGAACACCTATCCTATCGGTACCGATCACTCTGACCCCTTGCTGGAGTCCCTCATTAGATGACCCTCCTTCCCGTAGGTTTAACACGTATAAAAACCATACCTACATGCCCTAGGATGGCATCGACTGTAAATAGGGAAAAGTGGCATGGTAAATCTACTATGATCTGACCCCTTCTACTGCTACGAGCCTAAGGGTCATGAACTCTCGCTGGGTCCTGACTGCCATCGACGACCTGATCTACTACCCTGCTACTACTACGGAGGTTGGGGTCTGGGTGGTCTTCCTACTAATCGTGGCCTGGGTTCGCCTTGGAACTCTGCTTGAAAGTCACTAGGTCTAACCCTACGGCGCTGCTCCTGATTTGCCCTGTCTAATTCCCGGTGCCGCTGTCTAATCCCCTCGATATTTTGAAAAAATTCCTGAACACGGGCAATATCCATGTCCTCTCACAGAGTAGCTGTAATACAAGTCTCTACATATTCTGTATTTAGTCCCATAATAAACCGGTGCACCCTGGCTGGCATGGTATCTACAAAAGCCGGTGAATACGAGGCTAGGGACTCAAACCTCATAGCATACTCTCGAACACTAATCAAGCGCTGCTCAAGATGAAAAAACTGATCTACCCAGGCCCTTCGGATCTCCCGCGACAAATAATGGTCCAAGAAGGCCTCTGAAAAGCTGGACCAAGTCGGAGGGGGAACATCTTTACCTCAAGACCTTTCCCAACTCTTATACCATAATATGCTATTTCTCGTACTCCAAACACTATTAACTCGATTGATTCTGCAGGTGCAGCATGCATTACTCTAAAGATCCACTGCAGCTGGTCTAAAAAGTCTTGAGGGTCCTCATCCCAGTCCGTGCCAATAACCTGCGAGGGACTTAGAGTAAGGAAGTCTCAAACCCTAGAACTACCTGGTCCTCCTGAAGACTCCGCAACTACGAGTGCCACTGGCTGATGTTGTGCAGCCATTATCAGAGCTATCATAAAAACAACACTCTTGACCTCCTGATCTGATGGCATCGGTATAGAGACTGCTGGAGGTGGTGCCGACACATCTACCGCTCTAGACGGCTCCTGGCATGGTGGAGAGTGCTGGGAAGACCGAGATGTAGTCTCCCTGTCACCCTCAGATCAGGCCGACTCTAACTGAGGCACCTTACTAGTGCCTTCTCCCGCTACAACATCTAATTTCCTGCCAGTCGTGGTCTGTCGAGCGTTCGTCATTTCTCTGTAGAAAAGAAGATTATGGTAAGCTGAGGGACTCATCCCTATACAACACAACTCTACAGCACGACTGGAAGAGAAAGAAGATTAACACATCCTAACATGCATCGCAGACTTTTATCTATAGTAAGTGGTGCACAACACATCCATAGACAAGAATCTACTTAGCACGACTTGTAGACTCCTTGAGATACGACCTGCTCTGATACCAAATTTGTCACACAACACCTTGAGAGGTATGACTGGAACCTGGTGCCCTACTAGGGTGTAAACTAACCTGACTGAGCTTACGCACCTATGGTGCATGACTAACACTAAATATCAAATCAAGAAAATGACGGGCTATATCTCGATTGTAAACAAAGCCCCCGGCCGATAAGGCCTTATAGACACCTGTAAAAGAAAAAAGCTACCTAGAAATGAATAATAAAGGGAATCTTAAGCGGGCCGATAAAACCACCATAATGTCTAGTTATGACTGTAAAGTAAATCTAGCATGAGCTAAGCTATGGTTGACAAGACCGCTAACTAGCAGCTAAAAAGGCCCCATATGGCCAACATGCAAGATAAAACATATATGGGCCCCACATGGCCACAACAACTAACCACAGGAATTTAGAACAGTCTGCAAGCCTCTAGGAGTGATATATTGGTCAAGAAAGGGCCCCGACCTACCCATAAACTGTAGACACAAAAAAAAGTGTCAACCTTCTAACTAGGAGCTTCGGAGGAAAGGAGCCGACTGCACTGCTAATCTGGTTGAAAACTAGGAAGGCCCTGATTCGTGTCTATCCACACCTGTAGGAAAGTAATGTAGCACCCCAAGAAGGGCGTCAGTACAATATGCACTAAATATGTAAGGTCGTAATTATAAATAACTATATGAATTGAAATGAAACTAAAAGTAACTGAAAAGCAGGGATAGGAATACCACCTAATTGGCTATACTTCTTACTGCCTAATCTATTGTTACCTACTACAAACAAGAACCTTACGTGGCCCCCATAAGCTGGTAGGTACAACAAGCACAAAAAACCCATCCCGGGCCCCCATATGTCCTGATGAGTACACCTCAGTCTATATACCCCTAACAAGGTCATACTGAGTCATCTAGCAACTATAACCATCCTACGAATCCCCTGGGTCTACAAATGAGCCCACTAGGCCCCTAAACTATAGTTGTGTCTTAATTCGATGGACTCTCGATATCTGATATCTACACCCCGGGCACCAAGCACGATAAGAGTGCGGTGTAGTGCCGATCGACATAAAATAGTCCAGCAATGGAATAGAATGTATGAGGACCTCTGACCCTATCTTCCTCCCTTGCGGACGGCGTACCGCTCCTTGAAGCGACGTTATCTCTCCCCTGGCGGGCGACGACATCTAGTAACCCTGGTGTTGGTCAGGGAAGGCTATACAGGTGTAATTAATCCCCAACTAAATATGGAATACTGATCTCAGCTAATAACAATAGCTATCCATAATAGATATGCTTTTAATCTTCTTACTGGGATTCAGATTGAGTTATAATACTAAAATAACTAACTTGCTGAAGACATTTGCCTTAAGATACCTGGATCGCCGATTTCTGATATGCTGGTGAGTTTTAATCCACATTCAACAACTTTTGCTAACTGTAATCATATTACTGGGAGAATGAGACTAATTTCAGTACTTAAATCGAAAAAAATGATAACTTTCTATATAAATATTAACTATACTTTAACTTAACTGAACACGATCGAAAACGTATAATTTTTCGAGAGTTTAGAAGGGAGAAATACTTACTTGAAGCATGTGATCGTATATAAATTATTTTGGAGTCATTTCAAAAACTTTGACTCGACGGGCTTACGATTTGCCGGGTTAATTTCACGAAACTAACTCTGTAGTAATGCTCCTTACGGCCTTAAACTTTGATACCCAAAGGTAATTTGAATTCGGATAGCATTTCATAGCGTAAACGGAGGTAATTTAACTGAAAATGCAGTATCTCTCTTCTCTAACCGCGAGTCTGTTTTATTTGGATATGATACCAATGAAAACATTGAACTTATATATAATTTGGGCGGTGGACATGGGGTTCGTGGCACCGACCACAACGCACCAATCTTGGGCCGTGCCACGGAGCCCATCGCGCCAGGGAGGGTTCCGTGACACATTGCCTCTTCGGGCAGCTGGTCTGGCCCTCTCCCTTGCAAGCTTGGCTCCGCGCTCATTCGACCTTTTCCCTGGGCCCTTTCTCATACGTGTCGACATCTAAAATCCTTGACTAATATGCGAATAGTCCGACTAAATGTTAGGAACTTACGGGGTGTAACAATTATGTTAGGCTTTAGTTATCATGTTCATGTCATGGGTCGACTTGGAGACATTTATGGTTCGAGATTCCATATCTCGATCTGGACCTATGTTCGGATCGTGACATCTGACCTTGCTCCTTTGTTATTAACTTATGAGGAGAAGCCTTAGAACTTCTTTAAACCAGTTAGGTTCTTGAAGTTCTAGACTTAACATGAACCATTTCTTTAAGTGGTGAGGTAACACTCATCAGTTTGAAAAAGACGATGAAAAGGGTAAAGGTTGATTTATCCAAGTGGACTAGAATATGTTATAAAGACATATTTAAATAGCTTACCATTAGGGAGGAGATAGGATAAAATAGGACATATTTGAAGAGTTTTCAACTATGGCCAATAGAATTGTACTATAACAAGCACGAGCTGAGTTAAAGAAATACCTGCACTATGAAGAGGAGTTTTAGAAGCAAAAAGTTGGTATTACCTGGTTCTTAGAATGTGATAGGAATATCAAATATTTTTTTTAATATTGTTAACAGGAGGAAAAGGATACATATCAAAGGCTTTAAAATTCAGAAGGGAATTGGATAAAAGGGGATCAATTAAAAACAGAGGGAGTAGCTCTTTTAGAAGTAATTATCCTATAAAGATAGTTCTCTAGATGATTCTTTGTTCAGACATTTCCCAGACATGATATCACTAGAGAGCAATAGTTTTCTGAACAATATTTCCATAGAAGCAGAAGTGAAGAGTGTTGTTTTTTAATTGGAAAGGGACCGGGCTAGTGGCCTTAATGTCCTTACAAGAAGCTTCTACCTGACTTGAAGGGAGATAGTAGGGGGACATTGTCAAAATAATAAACGCTTTTTGAGATGGTCAGGCTTTACCTAAATCCATCATACATATTAATCTTATACTTCTTCCCAAGAAGGAGGTAGTGACCAAGTTCTCTAAAATGAGACCCATAAGTTTTAGGAATAACAAAGTCACCTCCAAAATAATTCGTGATAGCTTGGACTCTATGCTTCATAATTTGATTTTTAAGAACCAGCCAGGATTTGTAAAAGGGAGGAATATAAATGAAACTGTTTTGTTAGCTCAAGAAATAATTACAGATATTCGGAAAGGGGGACAATAAGCTTGAGACAGTCAAACTAGACATGAAAAAAATCTATGATAGAGTATCATAGAATGTTCTCATATTAGTTCTTGATTTTAGGCATATTTACACGTTCAAGTACCATTTTATGCCCATAGTTTAGCCTAATTTATGATTAAATTCAATTATAATCTCATGTATTTTGATTAAATCGTGTCCATAGACTAACAACTGCGATTAGCTCTCTTTATAGGTTAAAATTGATCAAGAATAGAGCTTAATATGATGATAAAGGATAGAGGTTGTGGTACGGAGAAAAGTTCCACTTAAATACATATTGATGCACAAAATAGTGGGCTATCATGTTGGGCTCGTGCCATGGAAGGAGTAAGGCATGACCAGCACTGTGCCACACTAAGGGATGCAAAAGATACTAATGCCCAAAATAGTAGAGGTGCTTGTTCATGCTGTGTTACATTGGGCATCCTATGCGTTGCTGGCTATGACATGGTGCACAAATGGTGCACTACAGGTTATGCCATGTTGTGCTGTTATGCACACAAGCTGCTTATCCAGTGAAGTTCTACATTATGGTGTGTCATGGAGGCATATTGCTATGTCCAACAACGTGACAAGTTGGGTGCAAAAGGTTAACTAAAATCCTCCATCAATAAATAGGACACTTAGCAGTTTATTTTAATACATCATAGAATGCGGGGGATGACTTAGAGAGCAGAATATGAAAGAAGGGCATCATTTTAGGGTTCTTTTCCTTTCTCTTTTCCATTTGTTACTTTTTAATGAATCATTACATTTTTAATTTCTTGTAAAACTATGAGTGGCTAATAACCCTTATTCTAGGGTTGAGGCCACAAATATGAATGTCTTAGGGTATTCTTAATTTTTCATTTGGAGTTGATTATTGTTTGGTTGTTCTTACATTCTTGCTCATACTATTCTAATGATTCACGACAATTAGAATAAATCTTTAATTCTTGTGCGAATCTGAAAGGAGGAACACTAGAATATAATGAAGAATATGAGGAGAGAGTTTTTGTCTTTAACAGAGAATAGATATTGAATTCATGTTTTGGATAGAAATATACCTAATTCGCCTCACTTTGTTACAAAAGGGATGACTTTTAATAATATGCTAAATTTAGGTTATCACATCAACACTCCACGATGTAGTTGTGAAGTCAAGTTGATTAGATGATTAAAGGCTCAAAAGACCATAGTAATGATATTAACCCCGTAAATTAACAATTGAGATAATCAAATTGACCAAAGGAAAATACTTCTTTACATGATTGCTCTGCCTCGACCCTAGAGTCCTCTTTAATATTGTCTGTACCCCATTTTAATATATATTTTTTCACTTTCAAATTTTGCAAAACAAATATCTTTCTGGATACAATCACACTTATTGAATTCATATTAATTTTGAATAGGATATTTGCTAAAATCACAAGTCTCTATGGGTTCGACATACGAGTCACAAGAGCCACATATTACTTGTACGACCATGTACACTTGCGTGTACGGTTGGAAACGAATAAGTTTTTGGCGCCATTGCCGGGGACTTGAAAAATTAGTGAATATATAATTTTAGTTTTGTTGTTTTATTTTCTAAGTGTTGATGACTTGGTCTTACTCATAATTTTTGCAGGTACAAATTGGTTCTTGCTGCAAGCTGGCAAGGGATGGAGAATTGGTTGAACCCCACCATGAACCTGAACGCAGACTACATAAACTGAAAAAGGAGGCTACTACTCTCTATCCCATCTAGCAGGTTCAATTATAAGAGGTTGTTCCAGCAGAGATGGTGGCCAGACCAATCCACAAAATGGCAATCCCACTCATAACAAATGTCACTTCTAATATCCGCAAATTAGGGCCAAGGGCATGATTTGAAATGAAATAGAATATGGTGCAACTGTTGCATACAAATGGATAGTTCACAGGTCTCACACATGAAGATCCACAACAACATTCTTAGAATTTCTTAGAGATTAGTGACACTNCGAAAAATAGTCCATGAAGATCCACAACAACATTCTTAGAATTTCTTAGAGATTAGTGACACTTTTGTTCTACCAGAAGTCTCAATTGATTATGTGAGACTAATATTTTTCCAATTTTCATTGTTGGGAGAAGGAAAGAGGTGGTTAAAGGTAGAACCACCAAAATCCATTAGCACTTAGGATGCAAGGTAGTTCCTAATCAGATTCTTTCCATTTGGCAAAACTGCAAATTTAAGAAGTGAAATTCTTAATTTCAAGCAGAGGCCATATGAAAATTTTATATTATGCTTGGGGGCAAATTAAAGCTCTTCTCAGAGACTGTCCTTATCACCATCACAGAAAGGAGGTAGTAGCTCATACTTTTGTAGAAAGTCTTGATCCTCACACAAAAATCTTGTTAGACTCAACAGTAGGTGGTCAAGCACTGAAAGGATTTATGATGAGCTGTACACTTTTATGAATTGAATTGCACAAGGGAATCTAGAATGGCATGGTGATGCAACGAGAGGGATGGTAAAGAAAGATGCAAGCATATTAGAAGTGTACAACATCATAGAATTAGCAGCCCATTCAACCTCTTTCCATAATTAGATGATGACATAGTTCTGCAAGTTTAACATGGATCAGCCTTAAGAGAAAGTAAATGCAGTGCAACTAGCTCCAAGTTGGTGTGATATTTATGGAGGTAGTGTTCATTCTGCATTAACTATGTGGAGCAAACCCAAGGTCAATGAATTTTTAGGTAATATATGAAGAGGGAATTAGAGCTATGGAAACACCTACAATTGAAACTGGCAAAATCCTCTCAACTTCTCATAGGGTGGAAATCAGGGGCAGAGTCATAATTTTTAGTAGCAACAACAGTAGAAGGGTAATCAAACTAATTCCCAATTAAGAAAAATTCAGAAGATGCTAAAAACAATCATGGCTAACCAAGCACAATTGACATCTGACTAAGACAAGATGACAGTTGACCTTAAAAATCAGTAGTTAGACACAAAACTTTATAGAAGAAGATGGGCCAGTTAGCTGCAACTCAGAATACCAGGCCTCAAGGGGGTCTTCCAAGTGACACTGCTTCAAATTCAAGACAGGTTATGACAATCAGTTTGAGGAGTGGGCGAGAGTTAGATGAAGAACTGTTAAAATAGAAAAACCATGAGGTGTAGGCTGAATTGACTAAACAAGGCTTTTCTGTAGTTAAGGTTAAATCCAAGTCAGTTGTAGAGAATATGGCATAACCAACATAGAAACATGTGAAGAGACTACCACCACCATTCCCTCAAAAGCTCCATAAAAGCAAAGAGGATGCATGCTTCAAGAAGTTGATTGATATTTTTAGCGAACTTCATATAAACCATCCTCTAATTGATGTTTTGTAGCGAATGCCCAAGTATGCAAAGTACTTGAAGGAGGTGGTGAGAAATAAGAAGAGACTTGTGTATGTGGAGATTGTGGCACTCACTAAAAAGTGCAGCCCTAGGAGTATCACCCTCCCAATATAAACTGGTGTAAGTGAGGTAATGCAGGTGTTATGTGATTTAGGGGCATGTGTAAACTTGATCTTGTTATACCCCAAAAGCCCTAAGATCAGAATCGGGAGCTGAAACATAAAAAATAGGATTTTATACACTAGTTCACAGTCGTTAAGTGACTCATGGTGAGGAGTATGACTTGAGTTGGAATTTTGGGTCTTGGGTCACCACGGACATGACCATGAGTCGTTGTCAGCCCCACGACTCGTTGAGTCAGTCATGGTAAGGGATAAAGTAAAGGTAGGAGGAATTGGGAAGTTCACCTAATGGGTGGGTCACCACGACTCATTGTGTGCACCATGAGTCGTGGTGTGCCCCGTGGTGAGCCCTAGGTGAGTTTTGGAAGTGAAGGCAACGAGAGGTGACCATAAGTCGTGGTCACCAAGGACAAACCATTAGTTCCATCGTGAGGATTCCTTGAGGATATATGGCCAGTGTACCTAACAACAAGAGATCATGACTCGTGCCAAGTGGTAACGACTCGTCCAGTTCCTTGTTGAGACTAGCAGTCAGTTTTTTTCTGCAAATTTATTAAGGGATTATTCATAATTTCTATAATTCTAAAGCCTAAAATGCGTTGTTTAAAGGTATAAATAATGAGTTTTAAGAGATATAAGTTCATTCTAAGCTATTCCTATTCATTCATGCAAGCTTAGAGGGCTGGAGAGGTGATCACGCTTAGTTCCTTCCAAATTCTTCTCAAATTTTCCATGGGTAATCAGAGGAGTTATAGAACTAGATTATCTAAGGTATGCAAGGTTATAAATGATGGAATTTGTTCACACCCACACCCAATCCCTATGTAATTCATGAAAACTCTATATGTTGATCCTATGGGGTTTTAACCCAATGCATGAATTTCCTAACTTTCTACCATGGGTACGATCTAAGCATGTTTCTATTATTGAATTATGATTCAGGGGAAAGTTTTACATTGTATTTAATTATAATCATGATTTCAAATTTTATAAATTATAATGCCCATCCATGAGAAGTTCATGAAAGTTGAGATTTATGATGTATGTTCAAGTATGATGAGATATTTATGATAAAAAGCATGTTTTCAAGTTACCCATGTATATGATCATGTTTTTAAGTGAATCAAGTATTTTCAAGAACGTTTAAGTATTAGGTAAGCCTATATGTTCAAGTATGATTTATGATTTCACGAATTAGCTTACCACATGATTTTGGAGTCAAGACTCCCAATTATGTTTAGCTTGTGGTATGGTTTGAGCCAAGGCTCCTCATGTATGATTTCAGAATTTATATGTATATGGTTATTCAACGTCATCTCTAGACGATGGTCAGCTTCGTTGAAAAATTATGGAGAGCATATGCATGTTTTTAGGAGTAGTTTCTAGCACCAAGTAGGCTAAGGATTAGTCAGCCCTATGCCTCAGAACGACGTGCCAATGTAGGTATGATCAGATTATTTGGGACCTCCTTTGTGTGATTTCCCTTGCCCAAAGGGGCCTTTTGGTTGATATCGATATCATGGTAGCGTCTCTAGCCCTGGAAAGGCTTTAGACGGCTCTGTCCACTTGAGTGTGATAGTCGAGACCACATAAGCTCTATCGTGGTAATTTCTGTTATATGGCGAGTCTTCCATTATTCCTCATGATTTCAGTTATGCANCTCAGATTCTAATTTTGATTATGTTTTATTTTGTGCATGTTTTAATGGTTTTACCTACTTAAGTGGTTTTACTTAACTTGCATACTCGGTACATTCCACGTACTGATCACATACTAAATTCTATATCATTTCATGATACAAGCTCTGATCTTCAAACTCAGACCTGTCATTAGCCAGTTTTGGGAGTTAGCATTCAGCTTCAGTGGTGAGCCCTCATCTCCCGAGGACCATTTGTTATCAGTTATCTTTGTATATTCAGTTTTAGACTTAGAGAGTTAGTTGGGGTCTTGTCCCATCAACTCATAAGAACTAGAGGATTGTCAAATATAGTGTATAATCATCTTCAGATTCGTGTATGTATTTTAATGCTATGTTATGTTCAGACTTTTGCTATGATTACTATATTGATCTTCCACTTTAATTAACTGAATTAGATGTATGTTCATGCCATGGGTTGACTTGGAGTCTCTGGGGGCTCCTTGTCCCGTGTCTCGATCCCAGCCTATGTTCGGGTCGTGAAAAACATGGTATTAGAACAATAGGTTTTGAAGTGTCCTAGGGTGTCTGAAAGCCTCGTTAAATAGAGTCTTTTTCATGGGTGTGAAACATGCCACACTTATGATGAAGAGGCTACAAGACGTTTAGAAATGTTCCCTTCTTTCGTGATCTATGTCGTGTGGTGAAATGTCTCTCTATCCTTCTAACTCGTGTTATTCACTATTGCAGAATCATGTCTTCCGCAGAGTTAACAGCAGAAGAAATAGGAATGCAAATGGTAAGGAGGATGGAAATGGAGACGGGCACCAATAGGCCCCACCAGCCCATGAACACCATGCAGTGGAGTTGGTTGCCCATGCTGAATTCAGGGCTTCCATTCATATGCTAGCACATGCCTTGACCGCCCAGGTCAACCAGCAGGCAGTAGCGCATGTCCCGCAGAATGGTAATGCGGCGGCAGCATGAGTCAGAGATTTTCTAAGGATGAACCCACCAGAGTTTCTTGGGTCAAAGGTGGATGAGGATCCACATGAGTTTATTGACGAGATTCTAAAGATCACCCAGGGCATAAGGGTGACTGGAGAAGAGTGTGCTAATTTGGCCTCATATTAATTAAAGGGGGTCGCACACATTTGGTTTAAACAGTGGAAGGATAGTAGGGCAGTCGGAGCAAGCCCTATCAGCTAGTATGAGTTTCATGTCGCTTTACTAGATCGGTTCTTCCCTTATGAGATTAGGGAGATGAAGGTGGCCTGGTTCATGAATCTAAAGAAAGTAAAGCTAACAGTGCAGGAATATGCCCTAGAGTTCACTCATCTATCCAAGTACACCCCAGAGTTAGTGGTTGACCAGAGGGCTCGAATGAGCAAGTTTGTTCATGGAGTTGCGGACTACCTAGATAAGGATTACAGACCGTCATGCTCCATCAGGATATGGATTTTCCTTGAATATTTTTGTATGCCTAGTAGATGGAGGCAGTGCGTCAGAGGGAGAGAGAGGCCAAGAGGGTCAGGACAGACAACTATAGGTTCTATCAGCCGAGTGTGGGCACCGATAGCAGTCCTGCCAGAGATCTTCAGCCCCAATATCTTCAGCGATGAGTGTGCCATCTAGACCTAGCCACGACCAGAAAGGACGAGCATCAGGCTCTAGCGGTCAGAGCAGCAGGCCCGCAGATTCTAGTATCCCAGTTTGAGACTGGTGTCCCCGGAGGCACACGGGTCAGTGTTTGGCGGGTACAGGTGCTTGCTTCAGGTGTGGGAAGCCCGGACATATACTTAGAGATTTCCCAGCAGCTAGGCAGGGCTATGATAGGGGCCGAGGCCCACCTTCCAGTTCAGTAGCTCCACCAACACGCCCAACTCAGCAGGGCGCATCTACCAGCACAGGTGGCGGACAATGCCAAAATAAATTCTATGCCTTAGAATCCTGCCATCTTGGTTTATATGCTTTGTTAGATATAGGGGCTACTTTGTCTTTTGTGATTCCCTATGTGGCTAGTAGTTTCGGAGTTAATCCCAAAATCTTGTCAGAATACTTCTCAGTCTCTACACCAATGGGTGATTCAGTTATAGCTAGACGAGTGTATAGAAGTTGCCCAGTCACAGTCCTTCAGAAAGTTACCTCAGCAGATTTAGTAAAGTTAGCCATGACCGATTTTGATGTTATCCTGGGAATGGATTAGATATTTGCATGTTGTGCCTCAGTTAATTGTAGAACTCGAGCAGTAGAGTTCACATTTCTAGGTGAGGTAGTCCTGGAAACGAAGGGTAGTTCAGTTGTACCTATAGGTCGTTTCATTTCCTATCTTAAGGCCAGAAAGATGATCTCCAAGGGTTGCATGTACCATTGAGTTAGGTTTAAGTATGCCACGTATGAGACCCTGACTATCCAGTCAGTCCAAGTAGTATGTGAGTATCCAAAAGTCTTCCCAGATGATCTACCGAGAATTCCTCCTGAGTGGGAGATTGATTTTGGTAGTGACCTTCTTTCTGATATGAAGCCTATATCTATTCCTCCTTACAGAATGGCTCCACCCAAGTTAAAAGAGTTGAAGGAGCAGTTGAAAGACCTTTTAGATAAGGGATTCATCAAACCGAGCAAATCCCCATGGGGTGCACCAGTTCTCTTTGTCCAAAAAAGGATGGTTCTCTTCGTATGGGTATTAATTATCGGTAATTGAACAAGTCACCATCAAGAACAGGTATCCGCTCCCCAGAATTGATTATTTATATTACCAGCTTCAGGGTGCTATGTGCTTTTCGAAGATAGATCTTAGATCCAAATACCATCAGCTCAGGATTCGGGAGAGTGAGATCCCGAAGATAGCCTTCAGGATACGGTATGGTCATTATGAGTTTGTAGTTATGTCTTTTAGACTAACGAATGCTCCTGCAGCGTTTATGGATTTGATGAATAGGGTGTTCAAGCCATACTTGGATATGTTCGTGATCGTGTTTATTGATGACATCCTGATATACTCTCGGAGCGAGGAGGAGCATGCCACTTATTTGAGGGTGGTACTATAGACTCTCAAGGATCGCCAATTATATACTAAATTCAGCAAGTGCGAGTTTTGGTTGTACTCAGTAGCATTTTTGGGCCATGTGGTGTCAAGTGAGGATATAAAAGTGGACTCTTAGAAGATAGAAGCGGTGAGGAATTGTCCTAGACCGGTGAATCCTTCAAATATCAAGAGCTTCTTGGGCTTTGCTAGTTATTATCAGAGATTTGTTGAGGGATTCTCATGTATTGCAGCGCCATTGACCAAATAGACCCGGAAGAATGTGAAATTCCAATGGTCGGATGCTTCTGAGAGGAGCTTCCAGGAGTTGAAGACTCGACTCACCTCGGCACTAGTGTTAACCCTATCGAAGGGTATCGATGGGTTTTTGGTGTATTGCAATACTTCTAGAATCGTCCTTGGTTGTGTATTGATGTAGCATGGTAAAGTTATAGCATACGCTTTCAGGCAGCTAAAGGTTCATGAGAAGAATTACCCGACCCATGATCTTGAGTTGGCGGTGGTGGTATCTGCATTGAAGATTTGAAGACACTATTTGTATGGGGTCCATGTAGATGTGTTTACGGACAATAAGAGCCTAAAATATATGTTTAGCAAATTTCTCTTCCATGGGTAGTTTAATCACCCTTTCATTAATAATATCATAACTGAGATAGCATTCATGTCTCTCGGTTGCTTTATAGACTGGCAAACATTGAATATAACCTCTTCATCATTCAGTCAAAACTTCAGTTCACCACTTTCCATGTCAACCAAAGCTCTCCCTATTGCCAAGAGTGGCCTCCCTAAGATTATAGGAACTTCAAAATCCACTTCTCAATCCAAGATTACAAAATTAGCAGGGAATATAAAGTGCTCCACCTTCACTAGCACATCAAATAATATCTCCATAGGCCTCTTGACTGAACAGTCTACCATCCACAACCACATAGTAGTCAGTTTTGGGACTCCCAAGCCCAACTATTTATATATAGCCAGCGGCATCAAGTTGATACTGGCACCAAGGTCACAAAATTATTTGGCAAAGTTGAACGAGCCAATGGTGCATGGAATAGTAAATACATCGGGATCTTCTTTCTTCTGGACCAATGAGCATGAAGTAATCACACTATAGTGATAAAGATTATCAATAGGTTCAAAACTGATAGTCCTCTTCTTGGTAACCAAGTATTTCATGAACCTGGCATAACCTGGCATTTGCTAAAGAGCTTTCACCAAAGGAACATTGACTAGCAATTGCTTCAACATTGACATAAATTTKTGGAACTTTTYGTCTTCCATTTTTTTTCAACCTATGTGGAAATKGAGGTAGGGATCTAGGAATTGGAGTCAAASKCTTTGCAACCTCCTTTASTTTTTCTTTATCTCCTAAAATCTTTTTTTCCATGCTTTTAGATTTTTCAACATCTACATGAATATACTTGATAATTATCGACTTTCAAGACTTACCCAAAATTTCCTGCTCAACATTATCTCCAACAGCAAGTTCTGACGTTGAGGCTTCATCTTCCACCTGCTCAGCAATAATAGGGACGGTTCGATCAACACTTTACCACTTCTAGTCGTGACAGTCATGCATTGGCCATCCTTCTTCAGATTTTGCATAGGGTCACTAGGCAAAGTACCACTCATCCGTTGATTAAAAGTTGCAGACATCTACCTCATTTGATACTCCAGTTGTTTAATGGCCAGAGAATGTGAGTCCATGAGTTGACTGATGCTGGAGAGACCACTCTTCATCTCCTTGACACCAAAGTCAGTAGATTTGACTCTTTGAAAAACCTTCACCGATGTTTCTTCCATCTTAGAACTTCTTATATCATTACTAGCTCGATCGTGACTGCAAAGAGGAACATATAACCCGCTTTGATCATTCTTGTAACTATCCTTGTTCTCCCAGTTGCCCTAATCTCGATCTATGTAAGCAGCTCTATCATAGTAATTATCCTTCTGATAGTTCTGACCTTGGTTTTCTTGTCCATTAGCCCATAAACCCCCTATATTGTTCAGATACTTAGCTTTTTCCTCAAAGTTTGAGTCGTGATCCTCATGTCTGGAAGCGTTTCCTTGTGAACCCACAATATTCACCTTTTCAGCACCATCTTCAAGTAAGTATTTCATAATCAACTCCATTTGGGTTTTCATGTGAGCCATTTCCTAGTCTCACTTATTCCTTCTTTTGGAGCTGCTTGGCAGTTAAGCCCATTTAATATGTATTAGCAGAGACTTTAGAATCTCTACAATGCCAAGCCCTGTTGGTCTTTGTAACTCTGTCCAGTTGTCACGACCCAACTAAATAGGTCGTGCGAGCACCTACTCCACTCTACTCAATAGGAGAACCCCCTTTTCCCTAGACAACAACGTATCAATGGAACATAGTCATCTCATGATTCATCAGTCAAAATCTTTCTTTATTTACATTAGTTTTTAAAACTCATCCAAGATAAACATAAAGGAACCTCCTAATTAACACAACTCTTCCCAAGATCTAGTTGAAATAGGTACAAGAGCTCTACAACTGAGTACCAACAAATAAACGACACGACTCCATCCGCGGAAGAATGCTGAAGTTGTTGCCGAATGACTTCCACTCCAAGAAAAACTTCAGCCTACCATGACCTACACCAAAGAGGTGTAGAAAGAGTAGTATCAGTACACCACACGTACTGGTAGGAAGCATTGGCGACTACAGTTAGTTCACATAACAGCTAAATAATTAATAAGCATCGACACAAAATAAAACTAATTCCCACTTCTCTGCTTTCTATAAACTCACCATTATTATAAATTACCATAACCAAATAAGTCCTGCAAATTCACAAATACAATTACTCATATTATCATCTTGGCGTACTATTAGCCTACTATTCTGTCTCTCTGTTTCCACTATAGCGCAGGAGCTACCGCTGTTGTGGTCCCGTCACCGCGGTGATACATCCGCTACAGCAGTAGTCACTACACATTAACCTAGAAACTCGACCCTTTCAATTCTCCTCTCACGTCTTTCATTCATTAAGTGTTTTCTAGCCAAATATACCAATCGATTCATCGTCACATTAATTTTCTCATGAGATTTCTAACGTATTATAATTGATCCATACAATTATCATTTATGACAGTCATGCCCTCTCATATAACACATAACAATAAGTGCGACATACATTCAACCTACATGTATATATATCACGTCAATTATCTCTAGATTATCATCAAACAAGTATCATATATTATGAAAATCATATATTGTATCTTAATTCAGAAAATCTACCATGCACACGTACCTGTCATACATATCATTATTATACCTCACCTCATTCTGGTCTCACATCACAATGTACATCCTTCGGATTACACAAGTATATTGTTACTTTCCTGGTACCATCACCACCAATAACATAGGTGTCATGCCTTACCCAAAGCCAATTAGAACTCGATCACACTAGTGATAATGTTTTGGGCACACGCCTTCCTCACGTTACTGTACACACATGTCAGAGGGTCTTACTTTTTCCATTCTTGTAATCACCTACAGGGGACTCTAGAAATTCATGTACTATACACCCGACCGTATGAGTCCTTTATCATACCCGTCAGTGTATTTATTTCGTACATCCTGCTGCATGGTAATTTAACCATACCTGTCAATGCACTCTCTCATAACGCTCTCCCAGATACTTACCTCGGGCATGATCCTCTCATATCTAAAAACCTCAATCAGGATCCGATCACGTTGTTCCAATACCTTACAGAGTACCTCCTCCCAGCCCTAGGCCGTACCTCTCTCATCAATACTACACAATTCTTCCTCTATTTATTACATAACATCTCGGACCACTTATACCGTTTATCTAGTACCATATTCACACCCTTGAAATACACTCATCACACATCATATCCATAGGTTCRTTCACATAAAAATRCAGATAATAACACTTACATCTTTGCAATCGAATTCACACGYAGATCACAGTTGAGAAATTAACTTAATGATGAGAAGTACCGTTACTAATCTCCATACACACAGAAAGACTTACATGTCGTAGAMTTTCAAACCACACATGCATTTTCTACTTACCATCTTCTATTTTATATTTTAAGAGGTTAAATTCTTATTATTCCCTGTAGATCATGAAGAGCCACGACCTAGCCGGCTCAATAGATTGGACTCTACTGCAACGGTATCACTACAGCTGTAGCAGTCTCGCTGTAGCGTTACCACTCTCGCTGTAGTGGTACAATGCTAACAGTACTCTAACCAGTCCCCTTCTAGCTTTTTCCTACGGATCTTTTCATTAGGAATATCGTGATTCACATTGTTAGTACATCTTGTCGTAAGATTTCATCGTATTAGACCATCACATTAACCTAACATGGCCATCTTCCCTTCTTGTTAATTATCAAGTTAACACCAATCTATGTGAGTTCAACAATTTCGAGGATATAGCTTATGTTTCAAACAAGAAATTCATCAACAATTCTATCATCTATGATTAATAAGCATATTGTTATTTATTCTACTACAATTTCAATAAAAATTTGATTTCAATTTCCTAACTCATGATCTTCAACACATGTTACGTGTTTCTCGTAAATCCCACTCCTAAATTACGTAGTAAATACGGTTATCTGACTCATTTTAATCAATCAAATCAATTATATTAAACACGGGACTTACATGCATCACTCAAATTCACTCCGCTAACCTTCTGGCAAAGTCATTATATCTATATCGAAAATGAGTTAGTTTGGATAGGGTGGTGGTTTCAACCCTTCTGAGCCTTTCAGGCTTGAAATTAGACCCTATTGGGGCAGGTAATAGTTTCTAGAGCTTAGGCAAGTCTCTCCCTTTCCCAATATGTTATTATTTTGGAGGACTAAGGAGGTTGAATTTCCAACCTCCATTGATGGGGTCTTTTGGTTTGGGGAAGATGATGTCTGCTGCAGCGGACCATTTCTCGTTGCAGCGGTATCGTCACAAAGATCATGTTTCCACTGAAGCAAACCCGCTGCAGTGGTCCGCGGGACAGTGCCTAGATTTCAAATAAAGTCTTTGTTTTTCCTTTCTCCTTATCCCACTTTGTTAACATCTAACCTTTTTCTTTCATTTCAGATTTGCTATCATGGACTCTTTCAGTAGCAGCATTCACACCGAGAAATATATCTGTTTCGTCAATGACCAATGTCAATTCTGGTACAGTGAATAGGCCATGAAGGACCTATTGCACGAGAGGGGTTTCTTCATGCAGGACATGGAGGAAAAAGACCCAGAGTTCTATACTCTCCTCCAAGAGATCGGGTGGGGCCCTTTGGTGGAGGATCCGGGCAAGGGCAATGAGGCTTTGGTTCGAGAGTTTTATGCTAACCTCCCCACTATCTCCTAGAGTCAAGATGAGCCAGTGGCCTGCATTAGGGGCGTGCAGATTATCCTGACCCCTGCTTCTATCAATGATGCCTTGGGTTTGCCAAACCTGCCCGAGGCCTAGCTGAAGAATCGTGATGTGATCAGGAACGGCAAGTGGCTAATGAAAACTTTGGTGGTAGAAGAGCGGAGGGATATTACAACTAGGAAATTACCAGGACGGGCATTTAGAGTACCCATTTTTAAGTGGAGGCCAGGAAGTGGCTCAATCTAGTGTATCAGAGGATCAACGCATCCTCTAATGTCACGGACGAGACTTACCCTCGAGCTTTGGTAGTGCCGCTATTCTGAGTAGGGTGAGGGTCAATGTACAGGCCCAAATCATCGAGGTGTGGATTTCCACACGAACACTATCACTGGCTTGTCGTTTCCTTCTCTAATTACCAGGCTATGCAAGAGGGATGGCATCCATCTGAAGTCCAGAGATATCATTGTGGACTACGACAGGCCCTTAAATCCCTTGAGGCTAAAGGGGGATCTAGAGAGGGGCAAGAAGAAGAGGAAGTCTGCATCAGCTAAGGGCGAGGGCGGAGATGACACTTCTATACCCTTGGGGCCATTCAAGAGGTTAGAGACCCAGATGGCGGACGTGTGTGAGCTCCTCAGAGGTTTGCCTTGACCTCCTTCCCCCAGCAATCCCTCTACAAGTCGACCCTCTGGTGCAGCTGGCTCCAATTTGGGAGAGATGCAGGGAGCGATTACTACCCTGGCCTAGGCCCATGTTGAGCTCCAGGCGAATCTAGAGAAGGAGAGGAGGAAGAGGCGCTCCGGCGATACGCTAATCAAGCACATATGGAAGGGAATCAACAAAATTCTGAAGACCCTCGCTCCCGGTGCCAGGACACCTCAAGCAACCCGGCATGATCTTCCTGAGTTCTCCTTCCTTAGCGGGTTCGAGGAGGGTGCATATGATGAGGCTGGAAATGACAGTGACTAGGCCTCCAACTAGATGGGTCGCCGTGTTTCCATCCCCCTGTCCCCTACATATTATGTTTTTGCTACTTTTTTGGCAGCCCCCATTTGGGGCTTGTAAGACAATTCTATTCTTTTTTCTGGATATTCGTA
>JACEIK010001861.1:105738-179594 GCA_018107945.1 Datura stramonium
AAATAGGGGCGTAAGGGTAGAATGACTTAGCTCTATGTCACCTTGCGACAAGATGTTCTCCATCTCTGCCTTTTGCATTTCCGTTATTTCTGCACTCAAAGGAAAAATTATTAGTTTGTAAAGGGGAGGTAGATCTGTGTGTCTGTCCTGTAACTTCCTCATTTCTGCTAGACAACTGTTGTTGAACTCCGTCTAGGTATACGCTCGGGCATAAAGTTTAAATAAATAGGCGAACCTTTTACAATAATTTAATAAAAGTAAAAGTAAAAGTAAGTTTGAAGTATGTAGAAAAATTGCGTTGAATCATGGGCCATGACATGTTTTAAAACCATACAATGTCCTTTTGTAAATCGAACCCTTGTCTTGACTTAGTCTTGATGAAATTTTGAGATCCTTCTCAAAATTTCTTCCCCAGTGTAGAACATGAAGTTGGATCCTTTGCAAATGACATAGATTTGCGAATTTTTGAGGTCCTCTCAATAATTCTGCCCCAGTTTGCAGCTTGTTAACCAAATCACCATAGAAAATATGATAGAATCACCAAGACCTTTTTAACAAAAGAGGAGTAGAAAATTTTATAAAGATATAGACTGATATAGACTGAGTCCCAAAGAGACGCCTATGTATCCCTCTTAAATGGGAATCAGGTCCAACGTAGTTCAGGTTACAAGGTAGAGCAAAAAAGTAAATTCCCAATCTAAATGTAGTATCTCTTAACAGCGTCTGAGTTGATAGGTTTGGGCCAGATTTCACCATCCATCTCCGCCAAAATAAGTTCTCCTCCTGTCAGAACTTTGTGAACCATGTAAGGACCTTGCTAGTTAGGCGAGAACTTGCCTTTAGCCTCATCCTGGTTTGGAAACATCCGCTTCAAAATGAACTGCCCCGGCGTGAAAAGTCTTGGCCAAACATTCTTGTTAAAGGCCTTAGTCATCCTGTTCTGATAAAGTTGACCATGACAGACTGCATTTATCCTTATTCCATCAATAAGTTCTAGTTTCTCAAATCTACTTTGCACCCATTCAGCATCGCTCAGTTCTGCTTCTTGAATGATCCTGAAGGAAGGAATTTCCACCTCAGCTGGTATCACTGCTTCATTACCATATACCAACATATAAGGCGTAGATCCAGTAGACATTCGGAGAGAGGTGGAGATATCCCAACAGAGCAAAGGGCAGTTTCTCATGCCAATGTTTGTAGTTATCGATCATCTTGCACAAAATCCTCTTGATGTTCTTGTTTGCAGCCTCCACGGCTCCATTCATCTGCGGCCTATACGCAGTAGAATTGTGGTGCTTAATATTGAATTTTTCACACGTCGTTCTCATCAAGTCACTATTCAGATTGGCACCATTGTCGGTAATGATAGACTCAGGTACCCCAAATCAGAAAATAAGATGGTCGCGAACAAAATCTGTCACCACCTTCTTTGTGACAGACTTGTGAGAAATAGCTTAACCCATTTAGTGAAGTAGTCGATCGCAACCAAAATGAATCTATGTCCATTAGACGTTGCAGGCTCGATGGGACCAATTACATCCATTCCCCAACCTACGAATGGCCAAGGTGAACGCGTGGCGTGAAGCTCGTTGGGAGGAGCTAGAATCACATCTGCATGGGTTTGACATCGATGGCACCTTTGTACATACTTGATACAATCCGTCTCCATAGTCAACCAGAAGTAGCCAGCTCTCAAGATCTTCTTTGCCAAGACGAAAGCATTCATGTGAGGAACATAAGTTCCAGCGTGGACTTCCTCAATCAAATTTGTTGCCTCCTTAGCATCCACACATCTTAGCAATCCCAAGTCCGTGGTCTTCCTATAAAGGATTTCTCCATTTAGGAAAAACTGATTAGCTAGCCTCCGAACCATGCATTTTTGAACGCTTGTAGCATGCTCAGGATATCTCCCATTCTTCAGATACCTCTTGATGTCAGCATGCCATGGTTCACTGTCTTGTTCTTCCTCAACATGAAAACAATAAGCCAGTTTCTTATGTATGTGCACGAGAATGGGATCAGTGTAATTCTTATCGGGGTGCTGGATCATCGAAGACAATGTAGCCAAAGAGTCTGCAAATTCATTATGTACTCGAGGAACATGCTGGAACTCAATTTTGACGAACCTCTTACATAGTTCTTGAATGCAATGCAGATACGACAAGATCTTCTTGTTCTTCGTGGCCCATTCTCTCCTCACTTGATGCATCAGCAAATCTGAGTCTCCAATTACCAGTAACGACTACATGTTCATGTCGACTGCCAGTTGAATACCCAAGATGCAAGCTTCATACTCAGCCATATTGTTAGTATAAGGGAATTGAAGCTTAGCTGATACGGGGTAATGCTGCCCAGTCTCTAATACCAACACAGCTCCAATGCCTACTCCCTTGAAATTTGCTGCCCCATCAAAGAATAACTTTCAACCATCATACTCTTCGGAAATATCTTCTCCTACGAAGGCTACCTCCTCTTCAGGAAAGTACATCTTCAGTGTTCATACTCCTCGTCCACAGGATTTTTCGCCAAATGATCTGCAAGAGCCTGCCCTTTTACCGCTTTCTGCGTGACGTAGACAATGTCAAACTCACTTAGAAATATCTGCCATTTAGCTAGCTTCCCCGTCGGCATGGGCTATTGGAWGATATACTTCAATTGATCCATTCTGGAGATRAGACGAGTCATKTAAGCAGATAAATAGTGCCTCAGCTTCTAAGCAACCCAAGTCAAAGCGCAACACGTACTCTCCAGCAATGTATATCGAGCCTCATACGGTGTGAACTTCTTGCTCAAATAGTATATAGCTTGCTCATTTCTCCCTGTCTTGTCATGTTGTCCCAAAACACAACCAAAGGCGTTTTCTAGCACGGACAGATACAAAAGCAGGGGTCTTCCTTGTTCCGATGGGACTAAAACTGGAGGCTTTGATAGATAATCCTTGATTCTATCGAAATCTTGTTGAAATTCAGGAGTACACTCTGTAGCAGCATCTTTTTTCAGCAATTTGAAGATAGACTCACAAATAACCATTGATTGAGCAATGAAATGGCTGATATAGTTGAGTTGTCCTAAAAAGCTCATGATTTCCTTCTTACTCCTTGGCGGTGGAAGCTCTTGGATGGCCTTAATCTTGGTTGGATCTAACTCGATACCCCGACGGCTGGCGATAAATCCCAATAATTTTCCCGATGGAACACCAAATGCACACTTCGCCGGATTTAGCTTCAGATTATACTTTTGCAATATGTTGAAGAACTTTATGAGGTATGCCAAATGATTTGAGCTTTTCTTTGACTTAATGATGACATCATCCACATAAACCTTAATTTCCTTGTGGATCAAGTCATGGAAGATAGTGGT
Source organism: Datura stramonium (assembly GCA_018107945.1). Lineage (NCBI taxonomy): Eukaryota > Viridiplantae > Streptophyta > Magnoliopsida > Solanales > Solanaceae > Datura > Datura stramonium. Next base: position 109,099 of record JACEIK010001861.1, read on the forward strand.
CATGGCCTGCATGTAGGTAGCTTCGGCATTTTTCAACCCGAATGGCATCACCTTATAGCAATATACACCCCATGACGAAAGGAATGCAGTTTTCTCAGCATCCTCATCATTTATTCTGACCTGATGATAGCCAGCGAAACCATCCACGAACGACTGTGTCTCATGCTTGGAGTAGTTGTCAATAAGGATGTGGATGTTTGGATGCGGAAAATCATCTTAGGGCTGGCCTTGTTGAGATCCCTGTAATCCACACAAACTCTGACCTTTCTATCCTTCTTTGACACCGACACGATATTGGCGAACTAGGTGGGATACTCCACTACTTTGAGGATTCCCCCATCGATCTTCTTAGCCACTTCCTCTTTGATTTTCATACTCAAATCAGGCTTGTATTTCCTTGGCTTTTGCTAGACAGGAGGATATTCTGGATCAATAGGCAACCTATGCGCTACTATGGAATGGCTGAGCCCTGTCATATCAGCATAGGACCAGGCGAAGACGTCCTTATATTCTTTCAGAAACTCTATGCCCTCCTCAACCTCATCTTTTGGCAAATGAGTGCTGACTTGGGTCTCTTTAGGCATCTCTACATCTTCTAGGGTTACCACATCGGTCTCTGTCAGATTTGCTTTGGCCTTGTCTTCAAACTCTTCTACTTCCCTGACAATTTCAGCAGGTACCTCATCTTCTTCGGCTTCTAATGAGTTGCCTGTGTTACGTTGTATAGTTTCATTACAAGCCATGGCCTTAGATTCAATGAGTTCGATACTAGAAATGTTGAAAATATAAATAAATTGAATCAAACATATGAAAAGAAGATAATTTTATTAAAAACAAATCTGCTCAAAATTCTGACATAATATTCAAAAGAAAATTTAACGACTTTTAAAACAAATATTTTATTTTGAAACAATAAAAACTGATCCTTTTGTTCTACCCATATGCCCGGCGAGCTCTGGATGGAGTGGTTGTCCAGATGGAAACTCCTCTTTGAGCTCCCGCTTCTTGTTGTGGGGCCCCTCCTTCCTCCTCATTGATAAAGGCATGACAAATACTATCACTTGGTTCCTCTAAAAACAGATTCCTCAAACTGAGCAGCACGGCGTCTTCCTCGGCCCGCTTGATATCAAGAAAAACATTAGGAACGAAGGTTTGCTGAAGCGAAGGCAGTGGATTTGGCAACAAAAAACTTTTCTTTCCCAAAGGATATTTCCAATTGTCCAGTTCCTCGATAGTGGGTTGGTACCCTAATCCAAAAGTGTTTTTTTGTGTTGCCACTTGCAGCGGCTCTGACATCACTTGCAACTTGACTCCAAGGCCCTTTCTTGGCTCAAATCCTAACCATAACAGCATACTTAGAACTTTGTCGCTCCACCATCTTCCTTCCTTGATGACACCAAAAAGTTCTAGGGTGTGGAAACTCTCCCCGTCCAAACCTCATTTTCCTTCGGTGACGGGGATAACGGGAGCAACATAGATTGGACGGCTTTCATCCCCGTGGACCACGACCTATTAGTGATCCCACTCGAACTTCAAGCATTGGTGCAGAGTTGAAGGCATAGCCCCGTAGCATGAATCCATGGGCGTCCTAATAGCAGATTGTAGGAGGCTGGAATGTACATTACTTGGAATGTTATGGTGAATGTGGCAAGGCCAACTAGTACATCCAGATCAATTTCTCCCACGGTGTCCCTTTGTGAACCATCAAAAACTTTGACGTTCATCTTCCATAGCTTGATTTGGGTGAGGTCAACTTCCAGCCGGGTCAAAGTGTTCAACGGGCTAATATTTAAGCCGGAGCCTGGGTCAATTAACACCTTGGTGATGAACTTGTCTGAGTGTTTCACTGTGATATGCAACGCTTTATTGTGAGTTACGCCCTCCACAGGCAATTCATCTTCATGGAAGGAGATCTTTTGGGATTCAAATACTTGACCCACCATATGGGCCACTTCATTGCTAGTTATGCTTGCAAGAACATATGCTTATCCTAACACCTTTATCAGAGCTTTTTGGTGTTGATCAGAGCTTTACAAAAGGGACAAAATAGAAATTTGAGCCGGGGTCTTGCTCAACTGTTCCACCACAGAGTATTCCTTTGTTTGCACCTTCTTCCATATACCATTATTTTCAACCTCTGCCGCCGGTTGTTTTCCTTTGTCAACCCCTTGAGTCAGAATGTCAGGAGTGTACACCCATCCAGACCGAGTTACTCCTTGTGCCGCATCAGCTTCTAACACTTTTGCTCTTCGTAAGGAACTCTCCTCATAGTTCTAGGGAACCATTTTGTATGAAATGGGAGCAGCTCTTACCACTGTGAATGGAGGTCTTGGCGTAGCTACCTCAACCTCAAATGGAGGACGTCTCTACACTTTCATGGATGGGCCTGAAGAAGAACCTACTTTGTGTTCGATTACCCCAATGGTATTCGATAAATCTTCAACCTCCTCACAAGAAATCATATTCACTTGGTGGTTTGGAAGAGGATTACTTGTTACGTTTGGTGCCGGATCTTTGAGTTGAATGACCTTTGTATCAATAAACTTTTGTATTTTGTCCTTCACCGACCTGCAGGACTCTGTAGTGTTCCCCTCATGCCTGAGTGATACATGCACACTTTGTTGCGGTCATACCACTTAGCTTGGGTGTCGACAGGGAGGGCCGGTATAGGCTCAATGTAACCAGCTTCTTTCAGCCTCACATACAGTTGATAAATCGGTTCAGCTAATGGGGTGTAGGTTTTTGTTGGCCTCCTTTCAAATTAGGCCCTAGGYCTTTAGTTTGACAAGGAAGAAGGTCGTGGGTGATAAGTTTGTGGATAAGAGGGTTATGGATAAGAAGGTTGTGTGCTATAAATGGGATAAGTGGGAGCTTGGTAATGTGAAGGAGGTGTTTGGAAATGGGTCGGAGGGGGAGTTTGATATGGTTCTTGGTAAGAATAGGGAGTTTGGTATGGTGATGGAGCTTGATAAGGGGATGATGGAGCCTTATATATTGGAGGTGGAGTCTGGTAGAATGAAGTTTGGTAATGCGGGGTTGGAATTTGGTAGTGTGGGGGTGGAGTCTGAGGTCTGTAAACATTATTCTTCGGCCCTTGGGCCATCATAACAGTGCCAATTTCTTTCTTCTTGCGGCTTTCTAAAGTAGCTCAAGACTGCAAGTCTTTTTTAGCCACTTGCAATGCATTCAAATTGATAATGGTACCATCCTTGATACCGTCTTCAATCTTCTCTCCCAGCTTGATGATCTCTGCAAAACTTTTCTCACTAACTAACATCAATCTGTCATAAACTTGCGGGTCCAGAGTCCGCATGAAAATGTCCTTCATCTGTGCCTCCTCCATTGGGGGCCGCACTCTGGCTGCCTCAGTTCTCCAACGAGTTGCAAATTCCCTAAAAGTCTCATTGGGCTTCCTCTTGAGGGTTTGGATGTAATGCAAATCAGGTGCATTTTCTGTATTGAACCAAAAACGCTCCACAAAGGCTGTTGCCATCTATGCCCAGGTAAACCATTTCTTCGGATTTTTCTCCATGTACCAGCTAAGAGCATCACTGGTCAAACTTCGCATGAACAATTTCATCCTTATCTTCTCATTTCGTCCTACTCCTACCAGCTTGTCGCAATACAATCTCAGGTGCGCCCCCTTGGATCACCGGTCCCATTAAACCGTTCAAACTTGGGAGGTTTGTACCCCTACGGTAGTTCGACATCCGGATGTATGCACAGGTCTTCATAGTCTAAACCCGTTATTTCTTTGGTGCCTTCAACACTTTACAATCTCTTGTTTATCTTTTTCAACTCCTCTTCTAGAGTCTGAATCAGTCTATCTTTTTCTGAAGGCTCGGATTCCTCCAGATGGTGAGTCACAGGCGCAGTCTCCACATAGATTGGGTTGGTATGAGTGAGGGGATATGTTGCATTTATATTGGCCGGGGAAAGTATCTCTTGGGCTGGTGATGGGTAATGGTAGGTAACGGGAGCTGGTGGATTTGGATATGTACATGGAGGGTATTGGTAATATTGGGGTGGAGTATCTTGTGGTGGAGCTGCGGGTTATGAAGACATAGGGAGGCTGGTCGGTGCTTTTGAAGTTGAGGCGTCAGCTTGAGCCACAAATAATGTTGTCTGGTTGTTTAAGCTGCGAACTTGTGCTAACTTTTCTTGAAGCTCAAAACTTTTCTGCTCGAGCCTCATAATCACCTCGTTGTAACCTGGAGGGCAGACCCCTTCGGAATTATCTCATTCATCCCTAGATGTATCGTTACCACTCTTGTCTGAAATGTTGTTATGCTCATCCGTCTTGTTCTTCCCTTTGTTGCGGTTTGGAATAGGAGGAGGAGAAGGAGGAGCCCCTTTGGACCCTGTATAGTAGGCTAGGTTTGCACAGATCAACCTTTGGGAAGGGGAAAAATAAGACAAACAGCAAACAAATCCACAGTTAGTAAGAGAGGTTATAAATCATGCTGATTAAAGTAAAGATCAAACAAAATGTTGACGCGTTTCCTAATTTTGGAGCCTCTTTTATGCTAGATGTAGGCCTAACGAGTTTGAGAGAAAACATTTGTTAAGTATTGTCATTTTGCTCCAAAAATAAACCCCAAAATAAAACTTTATTAAAATGTTGCCAAATACTGTTGCCAAATACAAGAAAACGAACTAAATAAAAATAGCATTCAATTAAATTCCTTGGAAACTTCTTCATCGGGGTCTAATTTCTTTTGAATCTTCCAACACTTTGTCAAATGGTGCTATCAGACAGAAAGATAGGTCAATGCTTGATCCTTCCCCATAGCTCCCCCATTCGGGCATTCCTCCCCATGTTCGCTGAATTCGGGCCGGGCAATTCTTGTATCCTTGAACTAAAACTTAAGGCGATCTTTCCAGTACTCCAACTCTTGCCCATTTCGTTAAATTTCTTTGGCATTATCACGTAACTGTCGGTGACAAGCCTCAGAATCTTGGACCTTCTCTTTAGGCAGCGATAGAGGGTTTGTGCTTGTGCTTCCTTATCCTCCATGATTTCCTCGCTTAACACTTGATATTGCAGTACCAGCCTAGTCGTCATGTAGCCACTGACGCATACTGTTACATAGCCTGCTTGATATCGGTTATCCTCTATGCTCTTCTCGTCGAGGTTGATCTTTTGTTCTATACTTTTGCAATGTCCAGAGCAGGCAGAACAAGATCGTCCTCGTAATCCACTTGGTATGCATCCATGTCGACAGCCCTGGGTATTATTTGCATTCTTCTAGCTTGATGCATTGTCCGCATTGGAGAGTACGGTTGAGGGAGACCTGAGTCCTATCAAAACCAAAGGGTACCGAGGCTTGGTATATACCACGAAGTTAGGATCTTGGAAACCAATCACAACATCCATTACACAGAGTCTTCCGTCAGATTACTCAACATTTGACCCCATTTTTCCACCTCCTCGGGCCTTTTATCGATTTAATAATCTAGTGACCCTGTAATGACGAGTGGCAATGTGATCAGTTTCTGTAGGTCGAGGCATGGTTGGATTGCTACGCACCTTTTGGAGATATTCAATAAGACAGAGTTGAGTTGAAACTAGTTACATCCTTCGAAATGCTTAAAATCATTTTTTTGCATTTTCCCAAAGATCGGTAAATGTCAATCTCACAATCATTAGGGACACCAGCAAGGTCCTTTGTCAAATACCTTTGCATGGCATGAACAACCAAAATAAGGCAGATATCAATGTCTTCCTCGGCCTCGTGGAAGAACACTATTACACTCGTAAATTCGATATGTAGATGGCCTACTGCATGTTGGTTAAGAGTTTTTGAATGCCACATGCTAGAAAGGCCCGGGGAAAGACCGGATAAGCGACACATCGAACCATCGCGAGAGCTGGGGCAGAGCCCTCCGATGGCGCCGTGTCACGGAGGGAGGGCCCCGCGATGGCAGCCGCCATTGAGGCCCTGTCCAGGCCCCACTATATAAACCCCCACTTCATTTTTAGTTGATCATTTTCATAAAATTTCCAGCAACTTACAGAGAGAAAAACCAGAGAGGAAGGAACGAACAACCCTATCTATTTTTTCATCCGATTACGCTGCAAAAGCGGCCCAAACTCGAATTAATCTTAGATACCAAAGCATAAAGCTGCAGAGAGCAACTAAGAGTTTATTTTCGTGGAAATTCGGCCGGCGAACATCGTGCTACCGAGCTAAGGTAAGTAGAAATTTCCAAATTAGTTTGACATACCTAGCTCTAAAGTTGAGTATTTCTCCCTTCTGGACTTCTGGAGAAACAGCGAGTTTTCGATCATTTTTCGATAAGTCAAAGTTTGGGTTATATATATATATATATATGAAACTGGGATATTTTCTTCAGAATATTAATGGCTTAGTCTTAATTGCTATATATATATATGGGATGCAGTTGGGAGAAATAGCAGAAATATTGACCAAGCCAGTTAGTTGGGAAATCAGAAAACGAAGGTATGTAAAGCTAGTTTTTCGACAAGATAGCAATCCCAGTATAGTAACAGAGTGAAGTTTAGAATAAAGAACCTAGAAGTCGAGAATTGAGTCCAGTATGAACTAGCAAGCATATTTTATAATATTATGTTATATCTGTGAATAAAAAGATAGTAGAGCAATATCAGACAGTCAGATAATACTGTGATACAAAGACAACTCAGTATGAGAATCAGATTAATGCAGAAAGAGAATAAGAATCGTATATCAAAACATGGATAGTATTTTCAGATTGAACATGCTTGCTATACGTGATTATCGTTTGTCGAGACCTGTTTGTGCTATGAGGGCATACTCCTTTGAGCGTCCTCGCCACCCCTGGGTTAGTGACTGTAAGTCAACTCGCCCACTGAGGGTGGGGATACGCCACTCCAAGGAGGGTATGCCATCCGCCAGAGGACGAAGATGGGATGGAGCATTCTTATATGAGGCTGATCAAAGATAGCATTGGGCGATACAGATACAGATACAGAGTACTGAGTACAGTACAGGAGTCCTCCGGACTTAGACACAGTTATATATATCAGAGGTTATAGTCTGAGCTAGAGACCTAGAATCGGCAAGAGGTGCTCGTAGTTAGTAGGCGTAGTGGAGTGATTTACTTTGGATGGCTTTGACCCGGGTAGGGTATACAGACTGTGTGTTGGCTGGGCACCTTCCGGCTTATGGGGGCTGGTATAGGTCCTTGTACGTTATATATGTATATACATGTATTCATTAGCTGATAGATAGCAGGTCGCCACATCGGCTGCGGTATGCTTCTACCTTACCCTCAATACAGATAAGCTTATTTAGATCCCGCCAGCCTAGACAGTTTCAGATACTTTCTCCTATTCAGAACTACTAGTATTGTTGCTATTTTCAGTTATGCCTAGTTTATTTTACATACTGCAAATTCAGTGGTACTAACGCCCATTTTTGGGGAACTGCATTACTTGCCTGCAGATACTCCATAGACGAGGAGCCGACCCCTCGTGATCCTAGCCAGCACAGAGTCATCAGTTCCTGTCATCCGGAGCTTGATATTCAGAGGTCTATTCTATTTTCTTTTTTTTTTATAGTACGGGCCGTCAGCCCTGTCCCGACCATCTTATCAGTATTTTTAGAGGCTTGGTGGATTGTATATATTTCCTGTGATTAGTTGTAGTCGGTCGTGTGAGGTCATGTGGTTTCATGTTGGTCGTGTGGGGGCCTTATCCAGTTAGTAGTTGGTGACCTTGCCAGTCACAAAGTAGTTTAGCTTCTGATTCAGTTCTCAGTGAAAACTAGTCAGCATGGTGGCCTTGTCGGCCCGCATAGGTTCCCTTATTTTGATGCGATTCTGGTTAGTTGTTGTTGTTACAGGTGGCTATAAAGCCTCCTATCCAGCTGGGGGGCTGTATTTATAGCCGCTATATAGCCTGTTGATTCCGTGAATCTGAGTTAGAGCCACCCAGGCATTAGAAGTGCTTAGGCTCAGTAGTCTAGCAGTTCAGGTCCTAGTAGGGCACCAGGTGCCAGTCATACTCCTAGTGCGGGGCGTGACAAACTTGGGTATCAGAGCAGGTCATGTCCTGTGGAGTCTGCTGTACTAAGTAGAGTCTTTTCTATGGATGTGTTGTGCACCACATACCATAGTGTGAGGCCGCAAGGTGCGATAGAGATGGTTACTCTTCTTCATTCAGTCATGCCATAGGAGCAGTACAGTATAGGTTGAGTCCTAAAACTACCATACTCTTGGAATACAGATACAAGTTCGACCAGCGATATCCTATCCTGCAGAAGATCAGATATAGCAATAGGAGAGTGGGCACCAACCAGTTACAAGGTAAATTACAGCAGAAGCATGAGGTATTAGTGGCCTCCTAATGTGATACCTTTATTGATACCATCCCCAAAAAATACGAAAACTTCATAATAGGAAGTCATAGCTACAACAGATAAATGAGTTGATTTATTTGTTAGATATATAAGATCTGATTATATTAATAAACAATATTAGACTATCAAATAAGTGTGAGAAGGAGAGGGAAATGTAGGATTCCCACCTCCATCCTTTTAGATGTGGTACAGTTCCATGTCTTCATTTGCTGTAGTAAAAGGCTATTCCTACCTCTTAGTTTTGATTCCAGTATATCAAGGGGCATAAGGATTGAGGCAATGTTGCCTAAGGTAAGCAGTAAGTGAAGATGGATTGCTGATTCGGTGAAAGTGTAAGGAGCCCTATGATTACGTGAGTTGTATGGTCCTCACGGTAATAAGTCAGAAGACTGGGTAAGACTATTAGCTTACTAGAAGTGGGTGTAAAAGACCTGTCAATGATGAACTCCCCGGCACAGTTAAGCCGAGTCAGAAAAAGGCCGAGTCCACCATAACACTCTAACAACTGCAGGAAATACCTGTAAGATAATAGTTATGATTTCAGTTGTGATATCGAAAGGTAGGGAGGTCATAATTAACCGTTCTACCACAGAGTATTCCTTTGTTTGCACCTTCCATATACAATTATTTTCAACCTCCGCCGCCGGTTGCTTCCTTTTGTCAACCCCTTGAGTCAGAATGTCAGGAGGTACACCATCCAGACCGAGTTACCCTTGTGCCGACGCCTTCTAACACTTTTGCTCTTCGTAAGGAACTTCCTCATAGTTCTAGGAACCATTTTGTATGAAATGGGAGCAGCTCTTACCACTGTAATGGAGGTCTTATGTAGCTACCTCAACCTCAAATGGAGGACGCCTCTACACTGTCATGGACGGGTCTGAAGAAGAACCTACTTTGTGTTCGATTACTCCCAATGGTATTCGATAAATCTTCAACCTCCCTCACAAGAAATCATACCCACTTGGTGGTTTGGAAGAGGATTACTTGTTACGTTTGGTGCCGGATCTTTGAGTTGAATGACCTTTGTATCAATAAACTTTTTGTATTTATGTCCTTCACCGACCTGGGTGACTCCCGTAGTGTCCCCTCATGCCTGAGTGATACATGCACACTTTGTTGCGGTCATACCACTTAGCTTGGGTGTCGACAGGGGAGGGCCGGTATATAGCTCACGTAACCAGCTTCTTTCAGCCTCACATACAGTTGATAAATCGTCTCAGCTAATGGGGTGTAGGTTTTTGCTGGGCCTCCTTTCAAATTAGGCCCTAGGTCTTTAGTTTGACAAGGAAGAAGGCCGGGGTGATAAGTTTTGTGGATAAGAGGGTTATGGATAAGAAGGTTGTGTGCTATAAATGGGATAAGTGGGAGCTTGGTAATGTGAAGGAGGTGTTTGGAAATGGGCTCTGGAGGGGAGTTTGATATGGTTCTTAAGAATGGGGAGTTTGGTATGGTGATGGAGCTTGATAAGGGATGATGGAGCCTTATATATTGGAGGTGGAGTCTGCAGAATGTGAAGTTTGCAATGCGGGGTTGGAATTTGCAGTGTGGGGTGGAGTCTGAGGTCTGTAAACATTATTCTTCGGCCCTTGGGCCATAACAGCTAATTTCTTTCTTGGTGGCTTTCTTTAAAGTAGCTCAAGACTGCAAGTCTTTTTTAGCCACTTGCAATGCATTCAAATTGATAATGGTACCATCCTTGATACCGTCTTCAATATTCTCTCCCAGCTTGATGATCTCTGCAAAACTTTTCTCACTAACTAACATCAATCTGTCATAAACTTGCGGGTCCAGAGCTCCTATGAAAATGTCCTCATCTGTGCTCTCCTCCATTGGGGGCCGTACTCTGGCTGCCTCAGTTCTCCAACGAGTTGCAAATTCTCTAAAAGTCTCATTGGGATTCCTCTTGGAGGTTTTGGATGTAATGCAATCAGGTGCATTTTCTGTATTGAACCAAACGCCCAATAAAGGCTATTTCCATCTATGCCCGTGCAAAAACCATTTCTTCGGATTTTTCTCCATGTACCAGCTTAAGAGCATCACTGGTCAAACTTTGCATGAACAATTTCATCCTTATCTTCTCATTTCGTCCTACTCCTACCAGCCGTTTAAATACAATCTCAGGTGCGCCCTTGGATCACCGGTCCCATTAAACCGTTCAAACTTGGGAGGTTTGTAAATTCTACGGTAGTTCGACATCCGGATGTATGCACAGGTCTTCATAGTCTAGACCCATTATTTCTTTGGTGCCTTCAACACTTAGTAATCTATTGTTTATCTTTTAACTCTTCTTCTAGAGTCTGAATCAGTCTATCTTTTTCTGAAGGATCGGATTCTCCAAGATGTGGTGAGTCACAGGCAGTTCCCACATAGATTGGGCGTTGGTATGCGAGGAATATGCTGCATTTATATTGGCCGGGGAGTATCTCTTGGGCTGGTGATGGGTAATGAGAGGTAATGGGAGCTGGTGGATTTGGATATGTACATGGAGGGCATGGGTAATATTGGGGTGGAGTATCTTGTGGTGGATCTGCGGTTATGAAAAGACATAGGGAGGCTGGTCGGTGCTTTTGAAGTTGAGGCGTCAGCTTGAGCCACAAATAATGTTGCTCCGGGTTGTTTGCTGCGAACTTGTGCTTAAATTTTCTGAAGCTCAAAAACTTTCTGCTCGAGCCTCATAATCACCTCATTGTAACCTCGGGAGGGCAGACCCCTTCAGAATTATCTCATTCATCCTCAGATGCAATGTTACCACTCTTGTCTGAAATGCTGTTATGCTCATCCGTCTTGTTCTTCCCTTGTTGCGGTTAGGAATGGGAGGAGGAGAAGGAGGAGCCCCTTTGGACCCTGTATAGTAGGCTAGGTTTGCACAGATCAACCTTTGGGAAGGGGAAAATAAGACAAATGTGAAAGAAACAAATCCACTAGTAAGAGAGGTTGCAAATCATGCTGATTAAAGTAAAGATCAAACAAAATGTTGACGCGTTTCCTAATTTTGGAGCCTCTTTTATGCTAGATGTAGGCCTAACGAGTTTATATATATTTGTTAAGTATTGTCATTTTGCCCAAAATAAAACCCCAAATAAAACTTTATTAAATGCTGCCAAATACAAAGAAACGAACTAAATAAAATAGCATTCAATTAAATCTTGAAAACTTCTTCATCGGGTCTAATTTCTTTGAATCTTCCAACACTTTGTCAAATGGTGGCGACTAGACAGAAGATAAGCCACGCTCGACCCTTCCCATAGCTCCCCTATTCAGGCATTCCTCCCCATGTTCGCTGACCATCGTGCAATTCTGTATCCTGAATCCAAACTAAGGCGCGATGTTTCCAAAGATTCAACTCTTTGCCTATTTCAGCAATTTCTTTGGCATTATCATCGTGCAACTGCCGGTGACAAGCCTCAGAATATTGACCTTCCTCTTTAGGCGGCGATAGAGGGTTTGTGCTTGTGCTTCCTTATCCCTCCACATGATTTCGCTAACACTTGATATTGCAGTACCGTGCCCCGGGCCGTCATGTAGCCACTCGACGTATCCTGTTACATAGCCTGCTTGATATCGGTTATCCTCTATGCTCTTTCTCGTCGAGGTGTTGATCTTTTGTTCCACACTTTTGCAATGTCCAGAGCAGGCAGAACAAGATCGTCCTTGTAATCCACTTGGTATGCATCCATGTCGACAGCCCTGGGTATTATTTGCATTCTTCTAGCTTGATGCATTGTCCGCATTGGAGAGTACGGTTGAAGACCTTGGAGTCCTATCAAAACCAAATAGTACCGAGGCTTGGTATATACCACGAAGTTAGATCTTGGAAACCAATCACAACACCCATTGCACAGAGTCTTCCGCCGATTACTCAACATTTGACCTCATTTTTCCAATTCCCGCCTTTACCGATTTAACACCCATAGTGACCCTGTAATGACGAGGCAATGTGATCGGTTTCTGTAGGTCGAGGCATGGTTGGATTGCTAAGCACCTTTTGGAGATATTCAATAAGACAGAGTTGAAGAAACTAGTTACATCCTTCGAAATGCTTAAAATCATTTTTGCATTTTCCAAAGACGATAGATGTCGTCCACAATCATTGGGGGACAATTGTGCAAGGTCCTTTGTCAACACCTTGCACAAGGCATGAACAACCGAAACAAGTGCAGATATCAATGTCTTCCTCGGCTCGGAAGAACACTGTTACACTCGTGAATTTTCTGAATACATGTAGATGGCCCACTGCGCATGTTGGTTAAGAGTTTTAATGCCATGCTAGAAAGGCCCGGGAAAAGACCGACAAGCGACACATCGAACCATCGCAGAAGGAGCTAGGCAGAGCCCTCCGCAATGGCGCCGTGTCATTTGAGGAGGGCCTCCGCGATGGCGCAGCCACGGAGTGCCCTGTCCAGGCCCCACTATATAAAAACCCACTCCCCATCTTTAGTTGATCATTTTCATAAAATTTCCAGCAACTTACAGAGAGAAAACCAGAGAGAGGAAGGAACGAACAACCCTATCCATTTTTTTCATCCGATTACGCTGCAAAAAGCGCCCAAAACTCGAATTAATCTTAGATACCAGTGCCATTAAAGCTGCAGAGAGCAATCCTACGAGTTTATTTTCGTGAAATTCGGCCGGCGAATCATCGTGCTACCGAGCTAAGGTAAGTAGAATTTCTCCAAATTAGTGTCAATATACTCCTAGCCTTAAAGTGAGTATTTCTCCTTCTGGACTTCTGAGAAATAGTGAGTTTTCGATCATTTTTCGATAAGTCAAAGTTTGGGTGATATATATATATATATATGAAACTGGGATATTTTCTTTAGAATATTAATGTATTTAGTCTTAATTGCCATATATATGGATGCAGCTGGGAGGAAATAGCAGAAATACTAACCAAGCTTACGCCAGTTAGTTGGGAAATCAGAAATGAAGGTATGTAGAGCCTCAGTTTCTTCTAATAAGATAGCAATCCCAGTATAGTAAATAGAGTGAAGTCTAGAAATAAAGAACCTAGAAGCCGAGAATTGAGTCCAGTATGAATCAAGCAAGCATATTTTATAATATTATGTTATATTCAGAATAAAAGATAGTAGAGCAATACTGTGACAGTCAGATAATATTTTATATAGTACAGTTCAGTATGAGAATCAGTTTAATGTAGAAAGAGAATAAGAATCGTATATCAAAACATGGATAGTATTTTCGCATTGAACATGCTTGCTATACGTGATTATCACTTGTTGAGACCTATTTGTTCTATGAGGGCACCCTTGAGCGTCCTCGCCGCCCTGGGTTAGTAACTGTGTCAATCTGCCCACTGAGGGTGGGGATATGCCACCAGGAGTGGTATGCCATCCGCTAGAGGACGACGATGGGATGGAGCTTTCCCCTCATATGAGGCTGATCAGCATAGCATTACAGATACTGAGTACAGATACAGAGTACAGAGTACAGTCCAGGAGTCCTCCGACTTAGACACAGTTATATATATCAGAGGTTATAGTCTGGAGCTAGAATCTAGGGAATCGGTGAAGAGGTGCTCGTAGTTAGTAGGCGTAGTGGAGTGATTTACTTTTTGGATGGTTTTAACTCCGGGTAGGGATATACAGACTGTGTGTTGGTTGGCACCTTCCGGCTTATGGGGCTGGTAGGGGTCCTTGTACGTTAAATATATGTATATACATGTATTCATTAGCTGATAGATAGCAGGTCGCCACGCTGACAGTGTATGCTTCTACCTACCCCTCGCAGTACAGATAAGTTATTTCAGATCCCGCCAGCCTAGACAGTTTCAGATACTTTCTCCTATTCAGAACTACTAGTATTGTTGCTTATTTTCAGTTATGCTCAGTTTACTTTACATACTCGGTACCAGTGGTACCGACGCCCGCTGGGGCGCTGCATTACTTGCCTGGCGCATACCATAGACAAGGAGCCGACCCTCGTGAATCCCAGCCAGCGCAACAGGACATCAGTTCCTGTCATCTAGAGCTTGATATTCAGAGGTCTATTCTATTTCTTTTTTTTATAGTACGGGTCGGTCGGGGCCCTATCCCGACCATCTTATCAGTATTCTTAGAGGCCATGGATTGTATATATTTCCCTGTGATTAGTTGCATGGTCGTGTGAGGTCGTATGAGCAAGCTTAGTTGTTCAAGTTGGTCGTGTGGGGCCTTATCCAGTTAGTAGTTGGTGACCTTGCCAAATACAACAGTAGGAAGTTTAGCTTCTGATTCAGTTCTCAGTGAAAACTAGTCAGCATGGTGGCCTTGTCGTACCCGGCATAGGTTCCCTTATTTTGATGCGATTCTGGTTAGTTGTTGTTGTTGCACAGGTATTATAGGCCTAGTTGTGCCTGGGGGCCGTATTTGCAGCCGCTATATAGCCTCGTTGATTCCGTGAATCAGAGTTAGAGCCACCCAGGCATTAGAAGTGCTTAGGCTCAGTAGTCTAGCAGTTCAGGTCCTAGTAGGGCACCAGGTGTCAGTCATACCCCCAAGGCGGGGCGTGACAAACTTGGTATCAGAGCAGGTCATGTCCTAGGGAGTCTACAAGCCGCACTAAGTAGAGTCTTTCTATGGATGTGTTGTGCACCACATACTATAGGCAGGAGGCTGCAAGGGGTATGATAGGATGGTTACTCTTCTTCTCATTCAGTCATGCTATAGAGCAAGACAAGATAGGGTTGAGTCCCTAAAACTTACCATACTCTTTGAATATAGATACAAGTCAGACCAGCGATATCCTATCCCAGGCAGAGTTCGATATAGGGGTCAGGAGAGGGCACCAACCAGTTACAAGGCAACTACAACAGCAGCAGGCAGTATCAGGGACCTCCTAATGTGATACCTTTATTGATACCATCCCCAAAGATATATCGTAAAACTTCATAATAGGAAGTCATAGTTATTAACGTATAAATGAGTTGATTTATTTGTTAGATATATAAGATCTGATTAAGATAATAAACAATATTAGATTATCAGATAGGTGTGAGAAGGAAGAGGGAAATGTAGATTCCCACCTCCATCCTTTTAGATGTGGTACAGTCTCCATGCTCCGTTGTTGTAGTAAAAAAGGCTATTCCTACCTCTTAGTTTTGATTCCAGTATATCAAGGGGCATAAGGATTGAGGCAATGTTGCCTAAGGTAGTTATAGCGAAGACGGATTAATTGATTCCAGAAAGTGTAAGGAGCCCTATGATTACGCAAAGTTGTGCGGTCCCCTCACGGTAATAAGTCAAAAGAGCGCAGTAAGACTATTAGCTTGCTAGAAGTGGGTGCAAAGACCTGTCAATGATGAACTCCCGGTAATAGTTAAGCTCGACGAAAGGCCGAGTCCACCATAACACTCTAACAACTGCAGGAAATACCTGTAAGATAATAGTTATGATTTCAGTTGTGATATCGAAAGGTAGGGAGGCTCATATGAATCGACGGGTCCGAGTGCAAGCCAAGAAGAAGCAAGTTGAAATCTGACCAGTAACCTTATTAACAATGTAAGGCAGGAGCCTTGAACCCCAGAGCCCAGCTTAAGCAAGATAAGGTGAAGAAGCAGAATACCGTATTTGAGGGGAAATTAGAATCACCTTATTGAGAGAATATCATGTATTATGACTAAGCCTCGGACTGACAGCTAGGAGACAGTAAGATTGTAGTTTAGAATGCTGCGGTATGTCTTCCTACGGAGAAGGCAGAGGGTGCTGACCCGGGTGACTCTAATCTAGTGTGGCCTAGAGGCAAGGTTCAACAGACAGTCACGGCCCTTAATGCAGTTCCAAGCAAGGCCATAAGGTGCGCATGTTGACCCCATCGCTGTAAGAGGGCGAAATTCCAACAGCAGATTATAAAGCAGTGCATGTGTTTGTTGCTTCTAGAATGGGACAGAAACCCAAGGAAATGGTACGAGAGGACAGGAGATATCATTAGATCGTAGAAGCAAGATATCACGGCGGTATGGAATTCAAGAAAGTGGCGTCAGAGATTACGTGTTACTACAAAAAATTAAGTATGTATTGTAATGTAGTTGTTGATATATATATATACAGACATCAGGATATGTTGTGAGTAGCTAGCTATAGGGGTTACAGTCACACAAGTTCTGGTAGCTGCTAGAAAATATATACAGACGTACTATAGACCCCTCACCAAAGGGGGCAGGGTTAAGGTGATTCACGGCTATTACAGAAACTTTCTCGGTTCTCAGTATTTTGAGTTAACGGACTTATATGCTTGTACAGATCTAGGCTTCGGAAGCTCACAGGAGTTAGTACCCTTGAGTCAGGTGGTTGGTGATACGGGCACAGTTAGACGGTCTAAATCCACCAGCCGGCACCTGTATTAGCAGGAAGCATCCCTAAAAGATTAGTAACATTATCTATGCGCTGGAACCAGAATTAGAGATCGAATAGGCATACCCAGAGGTTAGTAATACCAGAATTTTTCTAGTATGGTTAAGTGGTCGTACATCATTTTCCCAGCCTTGTAGGTGAGAGTCGGCCTTAGTCAACCTAGCAAAGCTATTATGGAACACCTTACAAGTCACCAGCCGCCCCAATATAAACCCGTGGGTACCCCAAGAAAGGGTCCACTTCAGTAGTCAGTGACGACTAGCACTTCAACTGGTTCTCGTAAGATACTCAAATACAGAGCCCTAGTAGAAGGCTAGTCTTTACATAATGTCTCATAAGACCGAGAATTTTCCAAAACAAAGAAGAGTATAAATCCAAGTGGATATTTAAATAAAGGCATAAGAAATTGGTACTATTCTGCTAGCACAATGTTTACTAAGATAAGGAGATCAGTAGGTTCCCTGAAGATCCAGGGACGGATCGCTTGAGAGTAAATCGGACTAAGCACAACTCTAAAATTGTTCAATTAGGAAGACAAAACAGTTAGCTATCCACAACTCCGCAAAGAGATGAGTTGTAGATGTCTGAGTAGGACATTAGAGCATCATTAGACTAGTGCAGCATTCGGGTCATTCAACCAGCTATTCAGTTATTCAAGGTTATTCAACCAGATTATTAGAAGGAGATCATGATCATTATCAGGATCCCCCCGACAGATATGAGCACATGGTGCAGACAATCGTTCAGGTTATCCCAGCGACTAGGCAGCCTTAGCATGCTGCCAAGGCCAGATAGTTTCCAGCTATACTGGTAGATTACCTGCTCGGCTTCTCCGGCATAATAAGCCAGTATGACCGTCAATTATATGCCAGTTTTCTAAATGTGAATTAGCCGAACTCGTGAGCTTTCTTGGGCATATTGTGTCGGATGCTGCTACAGGTAGACACTGAGAAAATAGAAGCAATCAAAACATGGCCCAAACCTACCACCTGACTGAAGTCTGCAGTTTTCGGGGATTAGCAGGGTACTATAGGAGATTTTGGAAGGATTCATTATAACGGCACCCTCGACTAAGCTGACGTAGAAAGCAGTAGAGTTTCAATGGACAGGAGGCATGTGGACAGAGTTTCCAAGAATTAAAAAAGACATATTAACCTTCCCGCCCCAGTGTTAGTGATTTCAGAAGGTACAGAGGGCTATGCAGCATATTGGTGACGCATCGGGTGTTGGGTTAGGAAGCTTGTTGATGCATCATGTTAAAGTAATTGCTTGGTGCTTCCGCATACCTGAGGAAACACGAAAAGAATTATCCTACCCACGACCTGGAGTTAGCCGCAGTAATCCACTCCCTAAAGATATAGAGACATTACTTGTATGGTAATTCCGTGTGTGTGGATATTTTCACCACCTCATAAGTTTCCAAAGTATATCTTCACTCAGAGGGGGAGTTAAATTTGAGCACAGCGTTCAGTTGAGTTATTGAAAGATTATGACATGGACATTCTGTATCATCCGGGAAAGGCTAACGTAGTAGCAGATGCTCAGCCGCGAATCTAAGGGTGGTTAGGCATACGGCAGCCCGTGAGTTACGGAGTTTGCTGCAGGAGCCACCATTAGCCAGCTTAGCCGTTCGTAGCAGAATAGAGGATAGGAGAGCGGTAATTCATAACACCGCTGTGTCGTCATTAGTGATGGAGGTAAAGGAACGGCAATATAAAGATCCCGACCTGGTCTAGCTTGTGCTCAATATGAAAGCGCCAGATTTTCAGGTACTGAGGATGAAGTGTTGCATGTAAGGGGCCACCTTGTGTTCCAGATATTTAGGGGCTTCGCCAGCATATTATGAGTGAGGTACATTGTTTCAGCTATTCTCTCCACCTAAGCTGACGAAAATGTACCACGACATATCAAGGGAGATATCTGGTGGCCAGGTATGGAAGGAGGAAATAGCAGAATTTGTAGCCCAAAGTCCTAACTACCAGCAAGTAAAAGCGGAACACCTGAAACCGGGCGGATTGACTCAGCATGGTAGCCGTGCCTCTTTTGAAGTGGGAAGCAGTGAACATGGGACTTTGTAGCAGTATTACCCCCGTACCAGACATAGACATGATTCAATTTGGGTAATTGTTGATAGACTGATGGAAATCACCATTTCCTCGCCAGCAAAAGCTACTTTCTTTACCGAAGATTACGCCGAATTGTATACTGCGAGAAATAGATTGGCATGGTGTTCCAGTATCTACTATCTTTGACAGAGGAGCAATAATTTATAGCTAGATTTTTTGGGCAGTCGTTTGCAGAGAGGTCTTAGAATGCAGATTAATTTAAGCACAGCATTCCACCTCAGACGGATGGACAGGCGGAATTTATCATTCAGACGCTCGAGGATATGCTACGAGCGTGTGTGCTGGGACTTTATGTAGTTGACAGCATTTACCGCTGATTGCTTGCTTTATAAATAAGGTTATCACTCATTTATTCAGATGGGCGCCTTGAGGCGTTGTATGGGCGAAAATGTAGATCGCTAGATGGCTGGTTTGAAGTAGGAGGGTCAATGTTGATTGGGCCAGATATTATTCGTCAGTCAGAGGAGAAGGTAAAGCTTATCAGAGAACGCTACTGACTGCACAGAGCCGCCAGAAATCGTATGCTGATGCGGCGCAGACCTGAAATTTAATGAATGATTGGGTATTTCTGAGTATTCCAATGAAAGGGGTGATGAGATCTTGAAAGAAAGCAAAGCTCAACGAGATTCATTTGGCCTTATCAGATTTGGCATATGAGAGTAGGCCATGGCATACGAGTTGAACTTCTCCAGAATTAGAGTCCGTTCATCCGCCTTTCCACGTATCTATGCTAAGAAAGTACATAGGAGACCCATGCCAGAGTTGTCCCAGTCCAGGATGTCCGGGTTACGGTAGAGCTAGCTTATGAAGAATTTCCAGTAGCCATATTAGATAGACAGATCTGCAGATTGAGAACTAAAGATATTGCTTCTTTCAAGGTATTGTGGCGTAATAAGAACTGAGAGGGAGATGACTGGGGAAACAGAGGAAGACATGAAAGTCAGATATCCTCACTTGTTTCAAGCCTAGTCAATCAAGAGGTATGTTAGTATTGTTATCATATGAAACGCCTTTATATTACATGTATAAATGAGACAGTCGACTCCTAGGCCTTTACGTGATGTATGTTATAGTATTGTGTGGAGTGCCCGTATTGGAATTTTTGCATTTCAGGTTTTCGGGCGATACTCCATATTACAGGGAAACTCTGCCAAAATCTTTCTAAGAATAAGTCGAGTAAGTTGGAGGTTCCTATAAGTAAGAAGTTTACATTCGAGGTAGAATGTTCTTAAGGGGGGAGAATGTTGACGTGCCCCATCGAAAAGCCACCCACGACTCTTTTTTCACATCGAGCGCGTCCGCAAGTGCATGGGTCGTGCAAGTAATATAGTGGCTTCTTTAAGAAACGGATTGTAGAAACCCACAGGGACTGGACCCATTCCTAACTATCCATTTCTAGTGTGATCTTAAATATCTAAAGTGTTGGTGATGACATTTTTGATTGTGAGATAAATTGTCTATGTTTGGGTCAATGAAACATTCTGCAAATACCTAGGAGCAACATAGAAAGAAACTAGATAATCATGCACTAATACGATTTGCAATGGAAGAAGCATGGAACTATCAATTGTTATTTATATAGAATTGCATGTTATGGCCTTCTGCTTCTTAACACGGCAATCTAGCCTCACTGCATCATTGTGAGCGAGGAGTTTAATTTTATAGTCGCGGGCAATCAATTATGTTGTGGTTTGCGGAAACGATTAGGACTTTCGTGCCTAACCATTTAACTCAACTTAGCCTCAATACTACTTCTTCGAGTGGTGATGTGACATCCTGCTGGTCTTTCATAACCCCGTGTGTCAACCAAGCAATGCAAAGGTATATTTCTATCCAAACACAGAACCTCTCGAGATTACAATCATGCTCTTCACATTCTCATGTCCTGGCTTAGGTAATGCCTTCTCAGTTATCACCCAGTTAACAAATATGCCATGGTGATCAATCATAAACAACCAACAAATCAGAATGCAAGATGAAATAACAATCAATAACTTAATCCAAAACAATTTCATAAAATCACAATCATAATCCATGGCTTCTACCCTAGAGGAAGGGTTCTAGCCATTCATGTTCGTAAAACTACTCTACACTACTATTAATATATTCCTAAACTACATACTTACACGATATTGGTAGATGAGAAGGGAATTTGACAAACCCTAGCTGAGTTCTCCCACTTCTCCCTTCACTCCTAGGCAGTTTTCCAGAAATAAAATTGTATCAAAAGGAATTAGGAGCTAAGGGTCCCATTTATAGTAAATGGAGAAACGTGCTTAATTGACTTGTGAACTACTTCTTGTTTAGTGTGATCGGAGTTAATCTTGTGACATGAAAAAGTCGGTGAAGTTTTACTGAAAATGTCATTTAAAAAAATTTGGCTGGCAGGCGCCGTTTGGTAGCGTGGCACGCTGTTTGGGCAGCGCGTCTCCTCTGTCGCCAGCCAGCCTGCCGTGCACGCTGCCAACGCGCAGGTGGGTTGTTGTGCGCAGCCTGCCTGCCAGGCACGTTACCGATGCGCAGGTGGGCTGTTTTGTGCCTCCTCTTTGCCGACGTTCGCGTATTAATTCCGCTTCCAAGCCTCTACTTCACCAACTCATGGATTAGCTCCTCAAAAGTCATCAAAACCTACAAAACAAAGGCTAATCATGTTGGTTAGCACACATCTTCACATTTATATAAAATCACATGAAAATCTATAAGATAACTTAGACAACACGACTAATTTAAGTTATAAAGCGTATCACGGGCATGATATTTTTCCCGTGATCACAACCCCACACTTAAAGCCTTAAGCCTGTCCTCGAACAACCTTTACATATCATGCATATGGGGGCCCTACATAACTAATTTAGCAAGTTAATTCAAGCTACGGCCATAATGATTTCGTAAGATACAAAGCTGTGGCCAGAGCATGCACAATTTAATCACCGAAATGAAGTACAACTATGTTAAGACCTCTTAACCTCAAGAATCGACTCTCAAATCTTGAGCAAACTCAAGCAAATCAACTGATTAAGAAGTCCCACACGAATTTTATCCTTCATTAAACATGCCCTCTCCCGAAAGAGAGTTACCCAATTTCACACGCAAAAAACAATTTTTACATCACAACATGTGTGGGTACATCAATAGAATTATACTCACTCTCACAAAGAATTCACATGCATCATGTCATGACCCATAAGCTTGCCCTTAGTGTTCTACTCCACTAATTTGAGGATGTATGAATGTAAGATCAAGTAGGACTTTGTAGGTTGTAATTTAACCTGAGTACAGGTAGGTACTATTCTGGCCAGTAATCGACTATCTTTCCTAAGCGCTTTAATACATCACGCCCTCATAAAGGAACTTCCTTCCCTTACTTCACCTTTTGTCCTTGCAATTTTCTTTTCCTCTTGTTTCCCTCATTTAGGCACTTTGTCTTGTAGTAAAGGAGTTTTACAAATAATTTTTTTATGAATTTATTTTCTTACTCCCTAATAGTGATCAGCCACTTTCACACCAGTGCACCTTGTCCTTTCTAAACTTCTACAACTTGCTACTTTCATTTCTTTTCATTCTCCTCACTCCTTTACTCTTTTCGATTTTTCCTCTTTAAGCGCTTAGGAGCTTAGTCAAATTCAGTTAATGAAAGAAAAGGATTGCTTATGTTGCAGCTATCAAAGAATAGCTCAAGGCTCAACGGAGGCTAACTAGATTAATTTTTCAAGGTAGGTAAAATGAGGGATAAAATTAGGTTAATTCAAAGAAATGCCTACATCATCTCCTACAATTCACATCCTTCATTCCGCTTCATACACACACCAGGCAAGTTCTAGACAATCCACAATAGCATAGAATACTAAAAACCTTACACTCATGGCACATGCTCAATTCAAGACACATTCAGCAGACTCTTTACTCAGCTAATCACAAGAATTAATAATTAAGCTTCAATTATAATGAGTCGGATTCAAGAGCCTATGTCTCAAACAAAGTTATACACTTGCACGTTTCAACCCCGAACATACTTGCATCTTACAATCATATATAGCACATAACAAAGAACATCAAGCATCCATTAGCTACAATTTCAAAAACCCGACATCTATCGACTAATTCTCATCAAGACGGTCGTCATCCATTCGTCGTCGGAAATAGTCCCTACATTTAATTAAACATTATATACGCATTAAAGAAAAATAAAATAAAAATAAAAATAAAAATTTATTCTTCGGTTCAAAGACCCCCGTCGAAAGAACCGAAAAGCAACCATCGGTGATGAAGTCATGCTTGACTCACACAACAATTTGAAAATTTTCAAATTTTCCAATTTTTCACCAAGCATTACATTCACCAACAATTTGTTACAAAAATTTTTAAATTTTCCTCCTGAAATTTCCTCACCCCACACTTAAATCATGCTATGTCCTCATAGCATCAAATTACATTTCAAGAGGGTGAGAAATACTCGATGAGGCCTTTAGGCCTAGCCATCAGTATATTTTTCCTCAACTTGCCGAAGATGCGGGTCGACCCCACACTTTTCCTCTTCCATGCTTACTAGCTTCCTCCTCTGAGGGTACTCAGACTTCCCTCTACCTGTGCCTAACTTTCCACCAAAAACACAAATAAAATGAAAATAACAAAATCAAAACAAAAATCAAAATTACAGATTTGTAAATTCGAGGTACCCTTGCCAAGCCCCGAAGCAACAGCTTCTTATTTTACGCCGTGGCACGACGTGACTGTCCTTTTCTGTGACATCCTTTCATACCTGGGTTCTTCGAGAACCATCTCCTTTCTTTTGCTGTTTAGAGGATACAGCCTCCATTCTGATCCTCCCTTTCTCCAACTTCTTCTCAGATTGAAGCCCTTATCGTACTCGGGCCGAATCCTTGGACATTGCCTTTGGCCGTGCAACTGTGGACTCCTCCACCCCACACTCATCCTCTGCCAACACACTTACCTGACAAAGGTTTCGTAGTGTGCGGATGGGTTTATTTTTGGTAGACATGGAAGGTTTCTTCATCCTCGACCCTCATTTTCAGGTCCCTTTCTTTCAAATCACCACGCTTTCCTCCTAAGGGCCAAGAATGGCCGTCCCAAGATCAGGGGCACTCGGTCAATAACCTGAAAATCTAAACAATAAAATCAGCAGGTATAATAAATTTACCTACTTTGATGAGAAGGTCCTCTATGATTCCATTCGGTGCCCTCGCGACTTATCCGCCAGCTGCAGCATCAATCTTGTCGGTCTCGGTTTTCCCAACCCCAAGGTGTTGAATAAATGATAGGGAATTAGATTAACTGCCGCCTCTAAATCACACAAAGCTCGGAGCACTTCAGCTTTACCAATTTGTATGGGGAGGGTAAAACTTCCGGGGTCTTTGAGCTTCTTTGGCATTTTACTCAATACCCTGTGACTGCACTCCTCCGTCAGTGCTACAGTCTGGACATCCACCAATCTAACTTTTTTCGCCATCACGTCCTTCAAGTATTTAGCATACTTGGGCATTCCCTGCAAGACATCAATAAGAGGCAATTTATATGAAGTTCTTTGAAACTCTCAAAGAACTTTTGAAACATTCCTCCTCCTGCTCTTTTTGAATTCTGAGGGAAGGGTAGGGAAGCTTTGAAAGGGCTGCAATGAAGGCGCGATCTTGCTGCCCAACACTTTGATTTTCTCCAATATCGGTGGATGGTCCTGGTCTTACCAACTCCGGCTGCACTGTTTCTCAACTCTTTAGGCATTGCATCAACTAACTGTCTTCCACTTCTAAGACTGATGGCATTGATCTGCCAGGGGTTAGATCTGTGTCGCTTGCAATCTCTCAGGCCTCATATTTTGAGCAGCTGCTATTTGACCCACTTTGTTTTTCAAGATTGGTGGTGCCACGCTGATTCATTAAGTCTGCCGCCATCCTCGCCCCGATTCTGCTAACTGATTCTGGGTCTCCATGATTTTCTGCAGTGTCTCCTCAATGCGGCTGCTACTATGCCCATCAATCTGCCTATTCTGCTGATACCGATGTTGTTGAGGTTGCATAAAATTCTGCTTTTGGTTTCCACCCCAAAGAAGAATTCGGGTGGCCCTGCCAATTCTTGCTGTAGTTGTTTCTGAAATTCTGATTCCTTTTGCACATTCCCAACAAATTGACGGATTCCGATTGGCTCCACAAGATTCTGCGTTGAGCCCATTATTACCATTGAAATTTACACCAACTCGGAGCTTGCTGAACTGCATTAACCTGGCCCTGGTGTTGGTGCATACTCAGTTTATTGAACTGAGTCAATATTTGATGCTGGAACTAAGCTAACTGTGCTGCCAAAGCTTTCAAACCATCTGCTTCTATCAACCCTGCTCTTCTTATCACCCTCTTGATGACTCGCTGTGCCACTTTGGATTTCAGCAATTCTGTTCAACAAAGTTTACAACTCATCATATGCCTTTTCCAAGGCTTGCTCACCCGCTGCAGAGTCTAGCATTATTTTTGTATGTGGGTCTAGACTTTCTACATAAAGGTATGAGCCAGCACTTCATTTGATTGCTGGTGATGGGAAAGCCCTCAACAATGACTTGAATTCTCTCCTTAAGCCATATAAAGTTCTCATCAGGCTTCTGCTTGAAACCGAGTATCTCACTTCTCAACTTTGCAGTTTTGCCTGAAGGAAGAATCGATAAGGAAACTTACAAGTTATTCCATGAAGTTATGAGTTCGGTGGCTCGCCTTTCAGCCACTTTTTCGCCTCTCCAACAATGAAAATGGGAGAGGGTCAATCGGACATAATCTCGTGGACACGCCGGTGGGGACAAACGTCACCACCCTAGAAAGCCTCTGTAAGTGCTGCTGTGGGTCCTCATGTGCCGTTCCAGTGAACTGACCACTAGAATGTTACAACTGCACCATATTCTGTTTAAGCTCAAAGCTTCCTCCAGGCTCCGGGTTTACGGATACTAGAGGTCAGCATTCGCCGCTAGTGGGATGGGCCACTTCGCGAACTGGCCTGCTGCCATTGCTTCTGATGACAACTGTGCTTGCCCCGCGGGTGGTTGTTGCTATATTAAAGTCTCTTCAGCTTTTGCTCTAGAGCTACTTCCTTGCAAATGGATTTGACATTCTCGTTCAATCAACGGTTCCACAAGCCTCTATTTCTAGCCAGCTCGGCAGACAACCTGTCACCTGCAAATAGACAGACTAAGACCAAGTTTCTCAACACTTAAGGAAAATTTAAAATCACACAAAAATAGATAAATTATCAAAAATTTCGCCGAGTCCCCGGCAACGGCGCCTAAAACTTGACGTGCTCCCCATCGAGTGCCAATAATTTGACGACTCTTTTTCACATCGAGCGCGTCCGCAAGTGTACGGTCGTGCAATATGCGGCTCTTTTTAAGAACCGGATTGTCGAACCCATGCGGACCGGACCCACCTCTAACTATCCATTTCTAGTGTGATCTTTAAATATCTAAAGTGTTATGATAGACATTTTCGATTGAGATAAATTAAGCTCCAAGTTTGGGTCAATGAAATATTCTGAAAAATACCTAGGAGCAACATAGAAAGAAACCAGATAATCAAGTAAATAATAATGATTTGCAATGGAATAAGCATGGAACTATCAATTGTTATTTCACATAACTGGAATTGCATGTGTTCATGGCCTCGAGCCTCTAAACACGGTACCCAGCCTCACGCATCATTGTGAGCGAGGAGTTTAATTTTCTAGTCGCGGGCAATCAATTATGTTGTGGTTTACGGGAACGAGCTAGGACTTTCGTGCGTCTAACCATTTAACTTAACTTAGCCTTCACAACTACTTCTTCGAGTGGTGATGTGACATCCCAAGTTGGTCTTTCATAACCCCCGTGTGTCAACCAAGTACGGTGTTAGGTATATTTCTATCCAAACACAGAACCTCTCCTGAGATTACAATCATGCTCCTCACATTCTCATGTCCTGACCTAGGTAATGCCTTCAAGCTATCACTCAAGCTAACAAATTTGCTTTCATGGTGATCAATCATAAAAACAACCAACAAATCAGAATGCAAGACGACAATAACAATCAATAACTTAATTCCAAAACAATTTCATAAAATCACAATCATAACCATGGCTTCAACCCTAGAGGAAGGGTTCTAGCCATCATGTTCGTAAAACTCTCTACACTACTATTAATCTATTCCTAAACTACATACTTACACGATATTGGTAGATGAGAAGGGAATTTGACAAACCCTAGCTGAGTTCTCCCACTTCTCCCTTCACTCCTAGGCAGTTTTCCGTAATAAAATCGTGACCAAAAGGAATTAGGAGCTAAGGGGTCCTATTTATAGTAAATGGAGAACGTGCTTAATTTGGCCCGTCGTGGAACGGCTCTGTGTCACGGAGTGTATCAAGGAGCACTGCCTCCATGACACGGAGGCATCGCGAAGCTCACACCGGAACAACACCTGAAAATCAGCCTCGGCAGCACCCCCGCCGCTAAGCAGCGTGGCACGCTGCTTGGGCAGCGCGTTGCCTCCTCCTTGTCGGGCAGCCAGCTCGCCGTGGCACGTTGCCAACGCGCAGGTGGGCTGTTGTGTGCAGCTTCCGCCTGCCGTGGCATCGCTAACACGCCCAGGTGGGCTGTTTTGTGCCTCCTCTTGCCGACGTTCGCGTTGTAATTCCGATTCCAAGCCTCTACTTCACATCTCATGGATTAGCTCCTCAAAAGTCATCAAAACCTACAAAACAAAGGCTAATCATGTTGGTTAGCACATATCTTCACATTTATATAAAATCACATGAAAATGAATTAGATAACTTAGACAACAAGACTAATTTAAGCTATAAGCGTATCACGGGCATGATATATTTGCCCGTGATCAAATGTTACACCCTGCAAATTCTCGACATGTAGATGGCCTACTGCATGTTGGTTAAGAGTTTTGAATGTCATACATGCTAGGAAAAGGCCCGGGAAGACTGATGTTTTTGGCACGCCGAACTATCGCAAAGGAGTCGGGGCAGAAACCCTCCGCGATGGCACAGTCACGGAAGGAGGGGCCTCCACGATGGCGCCGTGCCACGGAGGCCCTGTCTAGGCCCCACTATATAAACCCCCACTTCATCTTTATTTGATTATTTTCATAAAATTTCCAGCAACTTACAGAGAGCAAACCAGAGAGAGGAAGGAAATGTAACAACCTATCCATTTTTTTCATCCGATTGTTCAAACGCGGCCCAAGCTCGAATTAATCTTAGATACTGAAGCATAAAGCTTGGAGAGCAATCCTACGAGTTTAGCTCGTGAAATTGGTCAGTGAATCGCCGTGCTATCGAGCTAAGATAAGTAGAATTGCCCAAATTACCGCCAATATACTTAGCTCCTAAATTGGAGTATTTCTCCCTTTCTGGACTTTCGAGAAATGAAAGGAGTTTTCGACTGTTTTTGGATAAGTCAAAGTTTGGGTTATATATATTAAAAGTGATATTTTCTTTTCAGAATATTAATGTATTTAGTCCTAATTACAGTATATATAGATGCAGTTGGGAGAAATAGCAGAAATATCGACCTAGCTACTAGCTAGTCGAAATTAGAACGAAGGTATGTAAAGCCAGTTCTTCGGGCAAATAGCAATCCTAGTATAGTACAGAGTGAAGTCTAGAATAAATAACCTAGAAGTCTAGAATTGAGTCCAGTATGATTTCGGCAAGCATGTTTTATAATATTATGTTATATTCAGAAGATAGTGAGCAATATTAGACAAAGCCAGATAATATTTCAGATACAGTATAGCCTAGTATGAGAATCAGTTTAATGCAGAAAAGAGAATCAGAATCGCATATCAAAACATGGATAGTATTTTCAGATTGAACATGCTTGCATACGATTATTGTTTGTTGAGACCTGTTTGTGCTGAGGGCATCTCTTGAGCGTCCTTGCCGCCCCTGGGTTAGCTAGTAACTGTGTCGACTCGCCGGCCAGAGGGTGGGGATACCCACTCCAAGGAGTGGTATGCCGTCCGCTAGAGGACGAAGATGATAGAGCATTCCCTATATGAGGCCGGACAAAGATAGCATTACCGATGGCAGATGGCGTATACAGAGTACAGAGTACAGAGTACAATACAGGAGTCCTCCGGACTTAGACACAGTTATATATATTAGAGGTCATAGTCCGGAGCTGGAGACCCAAGGAATCGGTAAGAGGTTATCGTAGTTATTAGGCGAGGAGTGATTTACTTTGATGGTTTTGACCTCGGGTAGGGGTATACAGACTGTGTGTTGGGTTGGCACCTTCCGGCTTATTGGGGCTGGTATAGGTCCTTGTATGTTATATATATGTATATATATGTATTCATTAGCTGATAGATAGCAGGTCGCCACGTCGATAGGTATGCTTCTACCTTACCTTCAAGACAGATAAGCTTATTTAGTTAATCCTGCTGACTCAAAGATAGCTTGTGATACTTCCATTTCAGACCCACAACACTTAATGTTGCCATACTAATATGTCTGGTTTGCTTTTACATTATTCGACACCTGGTAATACTCAACGCCGGTTTGAATGTGCTGCATTGACACCATACCTGATTTAAGCCCAGGCGCTGCGCGATCCCCATAGGCCCGACTCAGGAGTCCCAACCCTCAACTGGAGATTTGACACTTGAGGTATATTCATTTTCCCTTCATTACAGTTATGACAGGTCAGCCCCGTCCCCACCATCTTATCAGTATTCTTAGAGGCTTGGTGGACTGTATATATTTCCCTGTATTAGTTGTGCCGGTCGTGTGAGGCCGTGCGTATGTTTAGTTTTTTTTTATGTTGGCCGTGTGGGGCCTTATCCAGTTAGTAGTTGGTGACCTTGCCGGTCACAAAGTAGTTTAGCTTCGATTCAGCTTCTCAAAGAAAACTAGTCAGCATGGTGGCCTTGTCGGCCCGCATAGGTTCCTTATCTTGATGCGATTCTGGTTAGCTGTTGTTGTAGTACAGGCTATAAGCCTAGCCGGCCGGGGGCCGTATTTGCGCCGCTATATAGCCCGTTGATAGAATCGTGGTTAGAGCCAGCCAGGCACCGTGGCGCTTAGGCTCAGTAGTCTAGCAGTTCAGGTCCTAGTAGGACACTAGGAGCGCCATACCCCCAAGGCAGGGCGACAAAACACCATCCCTAGAAAATAAACCATGACGTAAATATTTTTTTTGCTCATCCACAAGCTCGGATCGGGACTCTATTTTGCAGATCTCACGAGATGAACTGGGTGACCAAACTGGTTGAGCAAATAATTTCCCCGCATCCTCCCCTTTCATTACGGACACCATGTTGCTACATTGTAGTCCTAACTTGTCAATACGCGCATCTTCTAGGGTGACGCGTTTGGGCATAATCATCTCAACCTTTTCCCCATTTCCTATTCCTCCACAACAGGCTCACATTTTCTACATACCCACCACTTCTCCAACAATGGAGCCATTTCAATGTCACCAAATCTTAAAACAACCCTATTCCCATCCAAATGCAGTGGCCACTTCAATAAGTTCTCGACATGTGGATAATCTCATATAAGAAAGGTAACTTCCTCTAATACTCTCTCACCTCATTTTTGGCCATATTCTCTTAAATCACACCACCATGCTTTCATTCCCACGGGTATGCAATCAATCATGCAAAATCTCGGATAGGAGGTAGGGAGGCTCGCTGTACTATTAACACAAAAGGAGGTTAAATTAACCTACCTACCCAGGAGAAAATGAAATCACTTAGACATTATTTTCTCAAATGCACATATAACTTATGGATTGTACTTCGGGATTTTAAATCCCTTTAAGACTCAGCAAGGCTCTCTATTAATCATGACGTGCCATGGACGCCGCCATTTTCTAAGTTTAATATGATGTGCACACCTTTACTAAAAGGCGTACACGGTCAAGTTCTAGGAGTAAGAGGCTTGACATGGTTCCTCGAGCGGACAACTGATAGTGAGGAAGCTTTGCGACTGCCGACGACCGCTGATCCACAAAATCATAAGGCAATCCTCGGGGTGTTTTAATAGTGAACAGTCGTGAAACCACGCAACCGTTTTTGTGTGTGATAGTGAGAGGTTCCTAAGTGGGGAAAGTATGAGCGGCATGACAGTTTATAAAATACAGCAGTTTAATAAATAAACATTGCATGTTGCTGAAGCCCTGAAAGAAAAATAATAATAGACAAATCTGAATAAAAAACAAAAGAAAGAAAATGCTAGCAACTTCATGGTAAATGAATAAGCGAAAATGAATAAACATTTATAGGAAACAAATAAAGTGAAAGATTTAAATCGGGCAGTTAACGAATTTAAGAAAGGAAAATAGAACTCAAATAAATCCCCACATAAATGAATACGCCAGGTCTAAACCTAAAATTTTCTCCAGCAGAGTCTCCATGCCGCCAGCCCCATTTTTCTCACGAAAGAGGGATACAACATGTCACAACTCTTAAGGGTTTATTTTGAAACAAGAGTCATCACCTAACAATTTAGTTGTGTTAGGCACCGCCACGCTATGAGTCTGCTTAATTTAGTCTACTTCACCGGGTTTGGGCAAGGGCTTGAATTCACTGAAAGAAGGTAAAGGTACCTCGAGGTCCACGAATGTGGTTCCAGGCCGGATCCATCAATAGTTTGCAAATAATGATTGATTTTAGCCTATGTTATTTAAATTTAAACTAAGTCGCAAACTGTAAAATAAAATACAGAAATTGACGAGCGAGAAGAAAGAAGTTACACAATAGGTATTTAAAGACAAATATTATTAACATTTTTAAAAAAATTTAATATTGAGAAATTTCAATTTCAACACTTAAATATCAAATTCTTCATTTCTTCAGTTTGTTCTAATAGTTTCAAATAATTACAAAATTTAATAAACGAATAAATGAATATTAAATATAGCGAGCCAAACCTCATAGAAGCGCCTACGTATCCCCAAGGGGAATCAGGCCGAACGAGCTCCCACGCTTTGGCGAGGGGCAATTTTATCCTAATGGGGACTTCCCGTGCAACTTAAATAATATTTCGCAACCATTTGGCTACTCGGTATTATTCAGATGAGCACTGCGACCTTCTTCTTCACTGTCATCATATCCCACTACCCACCTAGTTTAATTATTAGCCCTAAAGCGTTTCTAGGAGACAAACCTAACGTCCTATTATTTTCGTACCCGTCCCAAGCCTAACGTCCAAGAGGCATTGGACAACTAATTTGGATTTTTGGGTCTACAAAGTTTGTAGGGCTTTTAAAGATGACTTAAACGCAAACAAATAGGTTGAGATAGATAGAAAATATGGGTTTCAAATAGCCTCTTAAAATTGAAATGCATAATTAAAACACAATATAAGCTGATGCGAACATATTTGTAAACCATACAGACATGAGTTCTAATGAATAAAAGCACGCAAATTATTATATACAAATCCAGCTTGAAAGGAGACTTTGACACAATTAAACAACCGTATTTGAATATTAATATGAATGTATGGGCTTCGATTATTAGATTAAGAAATGAACTGGGTAATTAAATAATTGCAGAATTCTATCTAGGAAGAAATAATATAGTTCTTGAAAGATGACAACTACAAATTGTATAGGAAGATTTTCTAATCAGCTACTCCAGCCTTATTATTGGATTAATCTAAGGTTAAACAGGGGATGCACATGATAAGAATTCATTTAGTTATACAAACAAATTTATTAAATTATATGCCACATGCTTCAAATTTTTAAAATGTTATAGCTTATGCATGCATCACTTTAACAAATCAAATCCCTGCACATTATTCCAGCCGTTCATTTTAGATTAAGTTCCTATAAGTATGAGATCTTGTGTTACACATGTTAAATTCCCATAAACAGTGCTTATAAAATGCATTCAGCAAGAGATATATTTGAAGTTAAATTGCTTGAAACCCTATAGGCATGATTTATATCGTGGCATATGTTATAAGATTCATATAGGCATGATTTCTAACGAGATTAGCAATTATAAAAATAAAAGAAACATACAATCCTCGCCCCTAGGCCCCTTTCCACTCATTTATTATCATTTTACAATTATTACAAATTGAAAAATAAAAAAATAACTAATAAATACAAACATTAAAAAGAAATAATGAAAGTCCATGGTCCTTTGTATCCCGGGCTACTCTTCGTTCTGGACTAGGATAACTCAAGTTAAACCAATGACACATCGTATATGCACGGATAAAACACATATTTGGGAATCCATAATTGTCAGTTATTAGTTTACAGAATACTAATGTAAATAGATTTGAATAGTGTATTATGAAACGTATGAATACCATACTTAAAGAATTGTCATGATGCAAGTACAAGTTTACACATTGTGTTATCATAAAGTATAGAGGAAAAATAACTAACCGGTTGATCAAATAAAAGAGTAGAGCAACGAACAAAAAATTCAGATTGACCCTCCCACGATTGAGACCCAAAACCTTCAATACGTCAAGATCACAAGGATCTCACGAATTCCGAGAAGTGCTTGTATTGGAGGCGGGTGGAAGAAATATAAAATTAGAGAGAAAGCTCATTTTAAGAATACGAGCACTTTTCACAAAGGTTCTAATAATCTCAAAGGGAGGAGAGGGTCTTTATATAGTTAATCAGTCAGAGTGTAAAGAGAGGGAATATTAAAATTAATTTCAAAATAACTTACCATGTGCAAATAAATTAATTGATTAAATTAGAGGAATAAAACGGTTTATCCATAATTGTAAGTATTGAAAGAAGGAAGGAATTAGCCAAACATATGGAATGAGAACTCTTCCAAATTATTTTGAAAAGACAATCAATAAATAAGTCATAAATTAAATGCTGAATTACAGTAATCTATTCTAAAAAGGAAGTAATTCAAATCAGATAAGTGAATTTCTCATAATTACCTTATATGGTAACTCGCGAGAATTACCTACCATATTAAGGAAAGAAAGAAATTACTAAAATAAAATAAAATAGTTAAATAAAAGTGTGAGCACTAATCTTATTTTATCATATTTAACAAAACACTAGATTGACTATGGAAAGAATCGTTGAAGGCAATTTCATCTTAAATTAAGACAAATTAACAAACAGTCAAAACAAATAAATAAATGAATTAACCTAGCACAACGCACAGAAATAATCACAGTAATTATAATAACAAATCAAATCTAAAATAATACGGTCAAGCTGGGAAAGAATCAAGTCAAATAAGGGTATTCACCATTATTTTAAATTCTACAAACGGATACTAATTTACTACATTTAAAGCATGCCAATTAATTAAATAAAAGAAAATTACCGAGGAAATCAGATAGGAATTATTAACTAAATCAATAGGGTTCATATAAACAAAGAGCAATAAATATCACACCTTTTAATCACGAATTCATTATTGCTATGGTGATTTGTAAAACCTTTTAATTCTGCCCATTTTTTGACGAAAAGAAATAAGCATGGCATAGATAAAACCAGCACCTATGTTCATGAAATGTCAATATATCATGGATTCGTTTCAAGCCGCAGAGTTCACAACAACACAGATGGCAACATTAACAGTAAAACGATGATATATTCACATACCAAGACACGGACCTAAATAATCAAATACGATATAGTCAGAATTTACAGATCTAAGGGACTTCATGTACAAAACTGGTGCAAGCACAGGATAATAATCAAAACGTTCATGGACGAGCATACTATCAGCAAACACGATCAATTAATTAATTAATTAAAAAAACAAACAAAAAGAGAATGGAGAAATCTCTACGGACAGGTCTGTGAAGATCTGTTCAGATCCAAACTTATGCGTGACCCCCCGAAGGTCGGGTCTGCTGGGTGGCCGCCGCGGTGTTTTAGTTGCAGAAGATGTGGGCTTTTTGCGGTGGTTTTCCGGCGAAGGGAAAAGGGTATAGAGACAATTTGGGATCTGTCGGTGGATGGCTCACGGGAGAGGAGACCAAGGATGGCCAGAGAAGACGAAGACAGAAGAAGGCGAGGAGAAGAATGACAGGGCAAGAGATGAGAGAAGAACGGTTGCCGGCATTAATAGAGGGTGTGCGGAGGTAGGAGGAGATGGAAGAGGCATCGTTAATGGTGGTTATGGAAGAGAGGAGAAGGTGAGGAGGGAGGCGTTGTTAATGAAGAAGAGTGAGAGGGAGAAATGGTGAGAGAGAAGGAGGGTGGGCGGCTGGTACTGGTAAGGCATTTCGGTTTTGTGTGGTGGTTGGGTGTTTGCTGGAAAATGGGAGTGTTGGTGGTTGGACGTGGAGGGAGAAGAGAAGCCATGCCGGAGAGTGAGGGAGATGGAAGAGGCTGGGTGGCGCTGGAGTAGGGAGAGAAAGAAATAAAAGGTGGAACATGGGATTAGGGTTTGCAGGGTTGAATATTAAAGAAAATTAAGTAGGGTTACATACGCCCTTAGATCAAAATAGATGAACGGCTAGGATTAATTTTAAGGAAGATGGGTCGGTTAGGGTATACCTCGCGGTCATGGGATAGGCAATGGGCAGGAATTAATTAAGATTGAATTGAATTTAAAAAAGTGGTTAGATTTGGTGAGAAATACTCCCTGAGGTCCTCTAGGCCTAGCTAGTAGCATGTCCCTTTGATTCGGCTGTGTCGCACGACCCAAATTTAAGCTCAAGACGTGCTCCTTAGCTTTGGTTTTCGGAACTTAATTTCCCTTCTCTGCAATAAAACAAAATAGAAGTGACACTGCATAGAAATAAGAAAAACTACATTATTACAAATTGGGCTGCCTCCCAAAAGCGCCGATTTAACGTCATGAAACGATGCTATCAAGTTTCACCACTTTTTCTTCCATTTTGAGCTTTATAAATTTCACCCCTAATTTCTTTTCTAATTCTCTATTATGCTCAAGGGGCGGTGGTGTATACATGAAGGGACCAAGTAATATATGTTGCATATTTCCCTTCTTGAACCTTAAATGAGGGATGTCATTATGTCTCTTTGGAATAATAAATTTTAGAATACAGGGGCATTGTCCTCATCTACACATTTCGATGCTGCCCACCAAACACAATGTCAAGAAGTGTTTAAAATGAGGACCAATACGCCCTAACTTGAAGATTGAATTATGATTGACATCCTCACTTTTATCCACCTCCACAACATCAACATCAGCCAACAAAGAATAGCTCCACGGTTGGGATTCTTCTTCCTATTTCATGCATTGCTAGTATCCGGCAAAACTTCTTGCAGTTGGGCCTTAGACACCTTAACTTTTCATTCAAAGAGCCTGTAGGCCGTGACATACTTTAGCCAAATTGGTCTATCTCTTATATGAGCTTCTTTTCTTCCACTTGAGGTTCTTTATATTGGCTAAGACCGTGACCTGCAAATCATTACAAGTTGCGCCTTAGCCATCATCTCTGTGAGCTTGGCTCTCATCCTTTCTGAGGCTTTTCCATGTCTAATAAGATGCTCCTCATTACTTCCTTATGCCCAGGATCATTTTTTCCATATCGCTCATTTGAGCATTATGTCTTCTCCTCTTATTATTTCTGTAAGCATAAAAAACAACAAGAGGATCATAATAGAGGCTTGGGGAAGGGGAATAAGCACTTGGGCAACTACTCCAATAGCCATCCGTACCTCACCACATACACCACAAGTATGATAGTGTTGTCACAAGTGGGGTCTCCACAATTCGTACACGAATTACCAAAATATGAATACCCATCATTTGACATATTTATATAAATAAGATGTCATGTTGTTGAAGAGTGGCATCAAAATAATAAAATATATATAATATACTTACAAAAATTAAATGCATGAACAAATACCACCTGAAATATGCAACAACTAACAACCAACAAAATACCGAATAGTGGAATAAAATTTCAAACTAAAACAATTAATCAATTCAAGTCCCCGGCAACAGCGCCAAAACTTGATGTCGCCAAGAGCATTCGGGCGCACGTGATCATCACGTAATATAATATGGTAAAGTCCCGACGATGATCCCTCAGAGACTTGTCAGATAAATTCTTAGGTTAACATTTTACTTCACTACTAAATAAACTCAAGTAAAATAGGAAATGGTTTAGATGATTATTCTACTACTTTGAAATGCAATTAACTATCGAGCTAAAATCGTTGTCACAGTGCTTGTAATTCAAAATGATGATGATGAATCTAGAGTCTTG
Source organism: Datura stramonium (assembly GCA_018107945.1). NCBI lineage: Eukaryota > Viridiplantae > Streptophyta > Magnoliopsida > Solanales > Solanaceae > Datura > Datura stramonium. The sequence continues at coordinate 146,114 of JACEIK010001861.1, forward strand.
GCACTTTTGCTTTCAGGTTGGGAGTTTCAGACTCATTACACCACCGAAACTCTTCTAATATTGCCATTGCAAGTTATGATCCTATTTCTTATATTCTCCTGGAATATCAAAGAAGTATATCAGAACCCTAAAATCTATATCCCTATGGACGCAGAAGAAACATGAAAATATCGATTGAAGATACTTGCATTCAATCGAATAGTTAAAGGGGCATATCCCTATCCTCGATAACAAAATCAAATCTTGAATCCACTTGAACAATATTATTGAAACCTATTCAATCCTTTCTTTTAACACCCTTAGTTCCCTCTCCCGAGTTCAATCAAGAGACAAACATAAAAGTATTCGCAAGGTGATCAGTCTAACAAATAATCAATTATAACAAGTAAGCATAAACAATCTTGAATAAAGGATTATAGTGTTGCATAAAAGAGTTTTCAAACTACTACCATTAGCTATGGCCAAAACCCTAGAACAAGAGCTACTACTCATGTTCAAGTGAAAATTAAAGCAATCATCATTCGAATTAACAAAGCATAGCAACAAAGAAACCTAAAAGAAACAAACTTCTGGTCTCTTCCCCCAAAGACTGCATACAAATTGATCTCGCATTTATTGATTCCCCCGACAAATGCCCTAGTATTTATTTGTAAGAAAGGTATCAAGTGACTCTTTTTCCTTTGAAAAGTTTAGCTTTTAAACTTGAAAATTTTCGTACAGCCCTAGCATGCCGCACCATCCATCTCGCCAGACTAGGGGCTACATTTCCTCTAAAGTTCAGCCTCTGGCACATCACAATTTGTTGTCACGACTCCGAACATAGGCCTGATTCCAGACACGAGACAAGCAGCCCCGAGAGACTCCATGGTTTCACCCATGGCATGTAGAACATACATCTAACTCAATCATGAAGTGAATAAGCAACATCATAAACATAGAGGAACTCTAGCATAAACATATAACTAGAAATACAACACGACTTGAAACCGAACACAACCTCGTTGTCTCGAAAGCCTCTATCCTAATGAGTTAATGGGACAAGACCCCAACTAACTCTCAAAGTCGAAAAAAACAAAATATGCCAACATAATTGAAATAAAAGAGGCTCCCCGATAGATAAGACCACCAATAAGGACGATGCTAATCTTAAAGCCGCTAGTGGCGGCCGTCTCTGAGGACGCTTCCGTATCATGAAATGATACAAAGATAGAGTATGCGATCAGTACGTGGAATGGCATGCAAGCGTAAGTAAAACCGCCGAATTAGTTAAAATCATTTAAACATGACAAGAGAAACATGATCAAAACAAAGAATGTGAAAGAAGGACTTGCATGCTATTTTCTAAAATCATGATCCGAACATAACATAAACATCATCAAGCACCGAGTGATCAAAAGTTGAAATATGATAATCATAAGTAAAACTAAATATTGGGTCAAAACTCCGCTATAGAACATATATGTGTGTGTGTCATGAAGAATAAACATGCATAACTGAAATCATGAGGAACAATGGGAGACTCGTCATTTAACCGACATACCATGATAGCTTAGGTCCCAACTATCACACCTTCAAGTGGGTAGAGTCATCCAAAGCCTTGTCAGGCTAGGACTATACCATGATATCGATATCAATATGGAGGCCCAATCGTGATAGGGATAGCTCACAAGGGAGGTCCCAAAGGTATATATAATGTGCATAGAACCTATGCTGGCACGTAGTTCTGAGTCATAGGGTTGATCGCCCTTAGCCCACTCTCGGTGATAGACATCATTCTAAAACATGCATATGCTCTCCATCGCTTTTCAACGAAGCTTACCATCGTCTATTGACAAAGCTTAATAATCAAATACATATCGAATCTGAAATCATATATGAGGAGCTTTATCTCAAACCATACCACAAGCTGAACATAATTGGGAGTCTTAACCTAAAACCATGTGGTAAGCTAATTCAGGAATTCATAAATCATACTTGAAACCTATGGGCATTACTTAAATACTTTAACATGATTGAAAAATACTTATCTTCACTTGAAACATGATTATAAACAAGGGCAATTTTGAAAACATGCCTTCATCAATAATATCTCATCATACTTGAATATTCATCATAAATCCTTCAACTTTCATTAATTTCATAATTGGGCATTTTAATTTTTTTAACTTTTTAAATATTATTTAAGTAATAATTCAATATTAGAAACATATTTAGATTAGACCTAATTAGAATTTCATGCATTGGGTTAAACCCTTATGAACTAACATATGAATTTTCATGATTTAGAAAGAGTTGGGAATGGGTGTGAATGAATTCACCCATTCCTAACCCTATATGCCTAATAGGATCTGATTCTACCACTTTTCTGATTGCCCAATGAAGAATTGAAGAAAACTTGTAGAAAACCTAAACTTGATCACCTCCTAAGCCTTCAGCTTGTATGCATGGATGTGAATGAGTCTAGAATGAGCTTACCCCTCATAAAACTATCTATTTCGAGCTTAAAACGATGTAGCTTAGGACCCTAGGACTTAGGAATGACTTAAAATGCCTCTTAATGAATTTCCCGGAAAACCGAACTGCAAGTGAAATGGGACGTCAGTACGATCTTGGCTGTGTTTCCCACAGTCTGTTGTTATCCTCCGTTCCTACTCCCTGAATTCAGGTCTCTGATCTCCTCCAATGACCAAACAGGACGAGTCAGTCCAAACACCAATGACTTGTGATTATCGCCCCGCCGCCACCACCGGCATTAACCTAGACGTCCTCCCAACGGGCACATACCACAACATGTTATTACCAACAATGAGTCGTCTCAAGACCCGTCGCTTCCTCCCTGATTGAGACCAGCCTTACCAAGACTTAATTCAATGACCAAGCATAATCACCAACTAAATGGCCTTAAGACCCACTATATCCCAACTAGACCCGCAACCTTTCACCATGGCCATTTTCCTAATGTACTCTCGTCCTTTTCTAATGACTGAACACGGGGCTGCTTGAAGGAAATCCCAGACTTTTCTGTTGAACTTCCTCTCCACCTCGCCTACTCTAAGGAAGCTCAGGTATTACAATATCCCCCCTGAGAACATTCATCCTAGAATGGGAAAACATACGTAAAATAGAGAAATGCAAACTATCATACTAATTACTAATCATAACAGCTGAAACTGACGGAATGACTAACTCCGATTCAAACAACATGGTTGAACTGAATTCATGAATCATACATACATCCATATACGTGAAAGAAACTAGGACAATGCAAACTGAACATGAAACCGAATAGAGTTTTAGGGAAAGAAATGGTACCTCAAGCTGAACTGTAGCCGAAGAGGGGAATAGATGTGGGTATCTAGCCATCACACTGCCGCTTCCATGTAGCTCCCTTAACATGTTGATTCCTCCATAAAACATTAAATGAAGCTACTTCTTTATTTCTTAGCCTTCGAACCTGAAGATACATTATTTCCACTGAACTTCCTCAAAACTAAAGTTTTCCCTTTCACACCGACACTATCCACCGACAACTAGGAGCTGAATCACCCAAACATTTCTTAAGGAGCGATACATGAAAAACAGGATGCACGGAAGCCAATTCTAAAGGTAACTCCAATTCATATGTAACCTGACAACCCACTTCATAATCTGGTAGGGGCCAACAGCGCAACGAGGGATGAGTTTCTTGCTTTCCTTTCAAAACCTCATCACTCCCTTCATTGAAGACACAATTTTTAGAAATGCCACCCAATCATCAACTTCAAACTCTAGTTCTCTTCCTTCTCACATCAAGATAGGACTTGGGCGACTTTGAGTATTTTCAACCTGTCCCGTATGAGCTAAACTTTCTCCATTGCCTCATCGGCTGAATCTGGCCCTATCATCGCAGCTTCACCAGCCTCAAACAATTAATAGGCCATCTACATCTCCGCCCATAGAGAGCCTCAAATAGAGCCATCTGAATACCGAATGTAGATGTTGTTGTATGCAAACTCAATAAGAGTAAAATGATCATCCTAACTACCCTTGAAGTCGACGCATACTTTCAACATGTCCTCAAGAGTTTGAATAGTCTGAAGGCCTGGCCATCCATTTGCGGGTGGAATGTTGTATTAAGGTTGACTTGAGTACCAAGTCCCTTGAAACGATCTCAAAACTAGAGTTAAACTGAGTGCCTATCTGATATGATGGACAATGGCACTCCATGCAACCGACCAGCTCCCGAATTTATAATTTAGCATAATCCTCCACCGAATCAGTAGTTTTGACTGGTAGGAAGGGGCTACTTTGGTCAACTTGTCCATAACCACCCAAATGGAGTCATATTGTCGATGAGTGCGAGGCAACCCTGTGATGAAGTCCATATTTATTTCTTCCTACTTCCAAGTAGGAATACTGATATCCTGGAGCACACCTCTCAGCTCCTGATGCTCAATCTTCACTTGCTGAAAGTTTGGACAGTTAGCTACAAATTATGTGATGTCTTTCTTCATGCCACTCCACTAATAGACTTCCCATAAGTCACAGTACATCTTGGTCGAACTTGGATGGATTGAATACCTGAACCGTGTGGGCCTCATGCAACATCTGACTTCTCAAATATCAATGTCCAGAACACATAAGCGGACCCTGGGATATCGAACCACCATCTCTCCCTTTGGAGAAGACCTCACCTTATGATTCTCAACGGCTTCCTTTAACTTTTTACCAAATGGGATCCTTCTCTTGTCTAGCGTTTACATCAGTCACCGAGAATGACTGGATCTCGTTCTGAACTATCACACCGCCATCAGTCGAGTCAACTAAATGAACTCCCAACCATTCAAGTCGATGCACTTCCTTCACCAACTCCTTCTCCCCTCATCCACATGGGATACACTCTCTGTAGAGAGTCTACTATGCATCTTCTACTACATTGGCCTTGCCGATGGTAAAGGACACTCATATCATAATCCTTGAGTATCTCCAACCACCTCCTTTGTCGTAGATTTAGATCCTTCTAGGTAAAACACATATTGTGTGACTCTGTGGTCCATAAACACATCTACATGGACCCCCATACAAATAATGTCTCTATATCTTCATGAAAATACCACCCAATTCCAATTCAAAGATCATGGGTCGGGTAGTTCTTCTCATGGAACTTTCAACTATCTGGAAGCGTTTGCTAATACTTTACTGTGCTGCATCAATACACAACAAAGGCCGATTCTAGAAGCATCTCAATACACCATAAACCCAATGGTACCCTCCGATAAGGTTAACACAAAGCCGGTGTGTTGAGTCTTCAACTCCCTAAAGCTCCTCTCACAAGCCTCTGACCATTGAACCTGACTTTCTTTAAGTCAATTTATTCACTGGAACTGCAATGATGAAAAACCCTAAAAAACCTCGATAGTACCCAGCTAAACCAAGAAACTTGAGGTCTGAAGGATTCACTGGTCTAGCTAGTTCTTTACGCTTCTAACTGGAGAGTCCACTCGAACACCCTTGCTAGACAATTCTACATGGACAAAATGCCACTAAGCCTAAACCAGAAACTCACACTTTCCGAATTATCATATAATGGAAATCCTTGAGAGTTTGTAGCACTACCCTTAAATGAGCAGCATGCTCCCTCCTCGCCCTGAGAGTGTATCTGGATGTCATCAATAAACATAATCACGAATATATCCAAGTATGGGCTTGAACACCCTGTTCATCAAATCCATAAAGGTTGCAGGAGATTCGTTAGTCTAAAGACATAACTACAAACTCATAATGAGACCATACCGCGCCCTGAAGGCTGCCTTCAGGATGTCACTCTCTCGAACCTTGGAGCTGATGGTATCCGGATTTGAGATCTATCTTGAAAAACACTTGGCACCTTGAAGCTTCTGGTCAAACAAATCATCAATCCCGGGTATAGATACCGCTCTTGATGGTGACCTTGCTCAATTTCCGGGTTTACAAATCAATACATACGAAGAGAACCACTTTCTTTCGGACAAAGAGAACTGGAGCACCCCATGTGGATTTGCTCGGTCTAATGAAACCTTGCATCTAAAAAGGTCCTTCAACTTCTCCTTCAACTCTTTTAGCCTGGCCGGAGCCATTCTGTATAGAGGAATAGATATAGGCTGCATATCAAAGAAGGATGATAACAACCCACCTCCCCCGCTTGGGAGGGATTCTCGATAAATCATTTGGAAGACTCCTGGGATACTCACACACTACCGGAACCGACCGGATAGTCGGGGTCTCTGACGTTGCATCCTTAATGCTATTTAGATGGGTTTACACAACCTTGGACACCATCTTTCTGCCTTAAGGTAGAAATGAAAGTGGCCTACAGGCACAGCTGAACTACCCTACCATTTCCTATGACAATTTCACCTGGAAATCCCAAACTCTACTGCCCAGGTTATACTATTAACTGAGGCATAACATGGTAAATAGCCAACTGGCTTCAGGATAACATCCAAATTGATCATGGCTAACTGTACTAAATCTGTTGAGCTGACTTTCTGAAAAGACTCGTGACCGGAAACTTCTATACACCCGTCTAGCTACAACTGAATCACCCATTGGAGTAGAGACTGAGAAGGGCTCTGATAAGATTTTAGGACTAACTCCGAAACTACTAGGCACATAAGGTGTCACAAAACAAGGTGGCCCCTAGATCTAACAAAGCATATACATCAATATATAAAACTCGTAACATACTAGTGACTACATCCAAATTCCTACTCCTGGCGAGATGTTAAAGCATAGAATCTGTTTGGCACTGACCACCACCTTCTTGCTAGTAGGATTCCCCTACTAGGCTGGGCATGTGTGGGTGGAGCTCCTGAACTGGAAGCTGGCCTCGACCCTTTTCATGGACTTTTTTTTAGCTGCTGGGAAATCTCTGAGCATATGTCCGAGCTTCCCACACCCAAAGCAAGCACCTGTACCCTCCAAGCACTGACCCGTGTGCCTCTGACCACACCTGTCGCAAACTGGGATACTGGAATCTATAGGCCTGCTGCTCGACCCCTAGAGCCTCGCTTCTGTCCTCTCCCCCGGTCGTGCCTAGGTCTAGATTTCACACTCATCTCTAAAGATGTTAGGTTGAAGATCTCTGGTGGGTCTACTGTCGGTGCTTACCACCTGGCCTCGCTGAGAGACTCTATAGTTGTTTGTCCTATCCCTTTTGGCCTCTCTCTCCCTCATGTGCCGCTCCATCTATTGGGTGTATAAGACTATCCGGGAGGGAAATCAATATCCTTGGGATGGAGCATAGCAGTCTTACAACTTGTCAAAATAGTCTGCCACCTCATGAATAAACCTTCTCACTCGTGCCCTCTGATCTACCACTAACTATAGGGGCGCACTTTGACAAATGGCAACTTCTAGAATACTCCTACACCATCATCTTCCCCGGCTTAAGATTTACGAACTCGATCGCCTTCAACTCCCTCATCTCAATAAGGAAGAACCAATTCAGAAAGCAATGTGAAAAACTCCTCCCAACTTATAGGGCATGCCCGACTTCCCTACTATCCTTCCACTATCTAAACCAAATGTGTGTGACCCCAACTAATAATATGAGGCCAAATCAGCATACTTACTCTATTCACCCCCATGTCCTAGGTGATCTTCACAATCTCGTCGATAAACTCATGTGGATCCTCATCCACATTGTACCCAAGAAACTCCTGTTGGTTCATACTTAAAAAATCTCTAAATTGAGTTGTCGCCGCATTCCTGCTCCTCGCGGGACATGGCCACTGCCTGCTGGTTGACCTCGAGCGGTCAAGGCCTACACTAGCATCTGAATGGCCGCCCGACCCAGAATGGGCAACCGGCTCGCATGGTGCTCATGGACTGGTGGGGCTTGTTGGTGTGCATCTCCATTTCCATCATCATGGGCCATTTCCATTTCCATTTCTCTATCACAAATCTCGCAGGAGGCATGATTCTCAGAATTCCGGTGAATAGAACAGTTAGAAAAGATAAAGTGACATATCACCGCACGACATAGACTTGAAACAAGGAACATTTCCTTAAACATCTCATAGCCTCTTCTGTCATAAGTGTGACACGCTTCACACCCATGAAATGAATCTACTTAACGCTTTCGTGATACCCTAGACACTTGAACCTATTGCTCGGATATCAAGTTTTCACGACCCGAACATAGGCTCGAATCGAGATATAGGACAAGGGAGCCCCGAGAGACTCCAAGTCGACCCATGTCATGAACATACATCTAACTCAATCAATGAAGCGGAAGAATTAACATCATAAACATAGCGGAAGTCTAGCATAACATATAACTAAATAAATACAACATGAGTCTGAAATCGAATACAACCTGTTGTCTAAAATGCCTCTAAGTGTGATGAGTTGATAGGACAAGACCCCAACTAACTCTCTAGGTCAAAAATGTAAATACTCTAACATAACTGAATAAAAAGATACCCTCAACATATGAGGACTCACCAATAGGGACCGATGCTAACTCCGAAGCTGGCTAGTGGTGGGGCTTAGTCTGATGATCGGTTTCATCTAAAATGATAAACATAGAATATGCGTCATGGAATGGTCGAGCATGAAGGTGTAAGTAAAACTCTTAACTACCAAAATCTATTTAAAACATGTATAATAAAAATTATCAAAACAAGAATTCGAGTAGGGCTTGCATACTATTTTCTGAAATCATGATCTGAACATAACATAACATCATAACTGAATCGAATGACCCAAAGCCGAAATTTGATAATCATAAGTAAAACTGAACATTGGGTCAAACCTGCTTTAGAACATAATATATATCTATCATGAATGATAAAGATGCATAACTGAAATCATGAGGAATAATGGGAGATTCGTCATATAACCGGCAGACCACGATAGAGCTTACGTGGTCCCAACTATCACACTCAAGTGGGTAAAGCCGTCCAAAGCGTTGTCAGGGGCTAGGACGATACCATGATATCGATATCAAGCTCGAGGCCCAATCGGGCAGGGGATAGCTTACAAGGAGGTTCCAAAGCATATTATGTGTATAAAATTACGTTGGCGTGTAGTTCTGAGGCATTGGGTTGATCGACCCTTAGACTACTCAGTGCTAGACACAACACCCAAAAACATGCATATGTTCTCCATCATTTTTCAACGAACCTTACCATCATTTATTAATGAAGCGAATAATCAAATTACATATCGAATCTAAAATCATATATGAGAGCTTTAGCTCAAACCTTTACCACAAGCTGAACATAATTAGGGTCTTAACTCCAAAACCATGTGGTAAGGTAATTCGGGAATTCATAAATCATACTTGAATATATAAGCATTGCGCAATACTTTAACATGATTGAAAAATACCTAACTCACTTGAAAAATAATTATAAATACGGCAACTTGAAACATGCTTTTCATCTTAAATATGTCATAACACAATCAACACATAAATATAAAATTACAAATAAAAAAAATAAAAAAAATAAAAAAATTTATAAACTTTAAAACACATTTATAATGGAAAAACAATGGAAACTTTCCCACAAATCATAACCACAGTGAAAACATATTTAGATCATACCCATGTAGAAAATTAGAATTTCATGCATTGGGTAAACCCCATAGAATCAACGTATGAATTTTCATGATTTAGAGAGAAATTAGGAATGGGTGAACGACCACCATTCATAACCCTACATACATGACTAGGATTCGATTCTACCAATTTTCTAATTTCCCAATGAAGAATTGAAGAAACTGAAGAAAACCTAAATTTGATCACCTCCTATGCCTTCAACTTGCATGCATGGATGTGAATGAGTCTAGAATAGTTATTCCTCATAAAAACTGTCTATTCGGCGCTTAAATGATGTGGCTAGGACCTCAGGACTTAGAAATGATGAAAATACCCTTAATGATTTCGAAAACTGAACTACCATTGACAACGGATGTCAGTACGATCCATTGTGAGCTCCTACGATCCGTTGTTACCTTCCGTTCCTACTCCCTGAATTCAAGTCTCTGATCTCCGCACCACTGTGACAGGACAAGTCGTTCCAACTACCAATTCACTCATGATTACCATCCGTTACACACCGCCACTAACCTGGAAGTCCACCCAACGGGCACATACCATGACCCGTTATTACCAACAACGAGCAGTCTCAAGACCCATCACTTCCTCCCTGATCGAGAAAAATCTCACCACAACTCCAACTAATGACCTGTTAAGAACCACCTCAGCTTGTTACCCGTTATTTCCCAATCCAGCTTCTGCAACCTTACCATGGCCATTTCTAGAATGGCTTGTCCTTTCTTCTAACGACTTGTACCACGCGTGGCGTCTGGAGGGGAAACCTGTGACTTTTCTACTTAATCTTCCTCACCTCCAGGTCTAGTCTTAGGCACTTTTGGTGTATAATCCAGCCATTTTACCAAGTGTTTAGTTAAATTCTGCACATTATAGGGTCTAGCGTGATACACAACTCACTACAATAGAGTGTTAGAAAATTTTCCAAGTCAGGAATGCCTCTGGCGCGCCATGCCACCATCTCCCAAGGTGTTGATCAAAATTCTTCTGAGTTTGGGCTCGTGCCGCACCACCCAAATACACCAACCCGAGTGTAATTTTCTCTCGATTTTCAAAGGCTGGGCATGCTGCACCAGCTATTTCACCAGTCCGACATTTCTCGTGTTCTTTTTTCTTCACACCTTGGGCCATTTTTGTGTCCTTTTCGATTGATTACCTATTAAAACCATCTAAAACACTTGTTAGCTCATTTAATAATATCATCATGAATTATGCATTTCATAAGGATACTTAACTCAAACAAGGTAAAATATGGGTAAAAGTATGACAAATACGCATAAGAATATTCCTTAACATCAATTCACCTTAATGGCTAATAAAATCATACTACGCCATGTATATGATGGTTACAATATGTACATTCAGAATAACTCATTCATGCCTTAGGTGCCTAGTATGTAAAAGTTAATGATATGTAGTTATTAGCCATGTGGGAGATAAGAAATTATTAGATAGCATAGTTTTTAGTGGAGCCATATGGATAATTATAAGTAAGAGGCTTGAATGATATGATGAGGTACGTATAGACCATAGTATGGTGGTACGGAGACTCCTTGATTAGAGCTCGAGGTTTGGTGATTTTCATGATAAGGGGAAGTAATATCTCTAGAGGATAATACAGATGCAAGAGATTTATAGAGGAGGGCTTAAACATGGTGGAAGATTGCTGTTGGACACTCACTTTAGTATCGAGAAGCACAGGTGAAAACTATAGTTGCAAATGATAGCATGGCTTTTCGAGAGGTTGGTACAATCCAAAGGTGGTTTGAAAGTTTCACCCATGAAGAGGGTTATGAGGTTTTGCAAGAAAGGAAGCTTAGTCTCGATATGTTTGTCCTTATAGAATTTTGGGGCATTGAAATGCATTTATGAGTTGGAGTTTATGGAGTTGTCTTTGGTACATTTAATTTTCGTGTCCTTGTTGGAAGACATTGGTGATCCAGCTCTAGTTGTACCGACAGAGAGCATTGGGGTGAAATATAGTCTCACTTATGAGGAGGTTCTAGTTGAGATTCCTTACCATTAGGTTCACAAGTTGAGGAGAAAAAGGCAGATTCCTTGAAGTTTTTATGGAGAAATCAACTAGTTGAAGGAGCTACTTGGGAAGCCAAAGTAGATATGATGGCCAAATACCCACAATTATTCTCCTTTCAATTAAGTTCCTGTTTGAAGTCATAGTTTCCTCCTCAGTATGTTATTTAGTTTCATATCTTTAGTTCTTCTCATATCTTAGCATGCATGTATGATCTATGAATTTAGTTCAGCTATATATCTCAGTTCGGAGTCAGTCATTCCATTAGTATTTAGTGCTCAGCTTTCAATTTTTTTGGGATCGCAGCCTATTTCCCTACTTTTTCAGCTTATTTAGTTTCCATTCGGAGGACAAATGTTCCAAATTGGAAACAATGTAACACCCCAAAAGTTTCTAAGAGTAGACCCTAACTTCGAGTAGAAACCAACAGAAAAACTTGAATTTTCCCATAGTACGAGTTCCCAATGTACGACTCGTGATGGTATGGTATGAATCTTACCAAGGTGACAAAAAGAATCACCATGATTTGTGTGGAAGATGGGTACAAATCATTGTTTCGATCATGAATTAAGATATTCTAATCCCTCGGACATTCGGTATAAGTTTGAAATCATTCTAGGTATGTGGATAGACCCGAACCTAATGAATTATATGAAACTAGTGTTAGCATCAATTCTTAATTGTGAGAAGCACATTGATACAAATTAAGGTCATAAGGAACCTCAGCATAAAAGTTGCTGGAGTGTTTTCCTACCGATTGAGCTCCTTACATAAGTTTTTGCTAGCGGGGCCGATTTTAATTATCATAACTCCCATTTTACATAGTATATTTGGGTGATTCAGTACATCAAATTGAATCCCTTTGGAGTCTTCTTTTCCAACATATCCGACCATGCGTCAATCTAGTTCGGAGTAAAAAGTTATGAGTAGTTTAGTGAAGCACTGTCATGTTTGACGACAAAGGACAGCTCAGACACCCCAGGAGTCATGGTACGACTCGTGGTACCAAGATATGACCCGTGATTTCTAGGAGTCCATGGTAAGAGTTTAAGAAATCTTTTAAGCCATTCAAAAGCCACGAATGCATACCATGATCCATGGTATGTCATCATGAGTCATGGTATAATCTGTGAGGCTTGCAGGCGCTTTTCAGCTCGTTTTCATATGGGCATCCTAGTACTTCTATGTTTTAACTCCTAAACTAGGTAGTTTGAGCTTCCTAAAAGGTGTATTAGAGGATTTTATTTAGTCTAAATTCTGTTCCTCTCAAAACAATGCAGCTTGGAAGATCAAATTCCCAAGCAACTAGTTCTTCTTCTACCCTCTTGGGCCCCAAGCCTAGGCAAGAATTTATTAAAATCCAGGTATGTGGGGTAATGAATGGGACTCCCTTCTTACCTTCATACCCAATCTCGAAGTCTATTTACATGATTTCAATTTCTTCAAGTCTCCAATTATGATTTTCATGAATTTCTAGGTTAGCCCTTTTTGATGAAATGTAACACCTCGGGCTTGAAATTACTCCTTGAAGGAAAGTATTGAAGCTGTAGGTCTGGTACAGAGGGCTGACAGCACAACCAGTGGCCCATCATCCTAGCGATGGCCCGTCGCTCGTGGCATAACGTCTCGATGGAGGAACTAACGCCTATTAGTCCAGCAACGGACCATCACATGTACCATCGGAAGTGGACCTCGTGTCCTACACAACGGATGATCTGACGGACCATCACGAGATGGATCATTATGAATACCATCTCTAAAGGATAATTGGGAACCTTCTTGAGTTAAGGATTGACGGCAAGATTGAAAAACCATCGGGCTTGTGACGCCCATCACTTGTACCGCCAAGACGCCGCAGCTTGTCCAGTTTCAGCTTGATTGTGAGGTAATTTCTGTAACCTCCAAGATCCTAATCCCTAAGTGATGTCATTTTGGCGATCCTTAAGAGTTTAATTGAGGGTTTTACGTAAGTTTATTCCTCACTTTTCTCATACACCATGTTTGGAAAATAAAGGATGGAATACCTCCATCAAATTTCTTTCAAACACTCTTGGTTCTTCAAATTTTGCTGCAAGTTCATCAAAACCTAGGTATATAGGCCATGAATGAGGATTTTTCCACCATCATGCCCAATTTCACTCCAATTCTATGAAACTACAAGTCTCCAATTAAGTGTATTGAAATTTCTAGGTTTTAACCCAGCTTCATGCAATTATCCATGCTATGTATATGGTTTAAATTCTATCATGTTTCAATTATTAATTTAATGCCAATGGGGCAAATTTTATCTCCAATTTAATTATGTATTTATGATTTCAAATTTTTTATGAAACTATATCGTATTATACATAGTTTGCGAAATTAAATTTATGAATCCATGATTTCAAGTATGATGAAGTAATTGCGTTTATGATTAAATGCATGATTTCATAAGAACCCTTCATAAATTTATGTATTTGTGAGCATATTACTTCCTCAAGTATGCATGGCCATGAATAATGCTTATGATTGGCTATCTTAGAGGCTATTTTATGGCCAGTTCACGAATCTCAAGCATGCTATGAATCTCATGATTTCAAGCCCATGTACTTCAAGTATGTTTCATGACGCAATAATGAGCACTATATATATTTTGGGAGTAGTATTTAACACCGAGTAGACCGAGGTCCCCATGTACCTAGGTCTCAGAACTACATGACAATGTAGCCATGATGGGTTCCTCCACAAAGAGCAGCTCCATGCTCGTATTGGCTACTCATGAGTGATATCATGCCTTTTCATGGTTATACCCTTGAAAGGCATGAGCACCCTCCCGACTGAGGATTTACAGGTCGGCCTCCATGTATGCTCACATGGGGTATGCCATATGAACCCTTATTGTTCCTCATGTTTTCAGTTACCATGTTCATGACTTATGATATTATGTTTTTTTGGCTTACTTGACCTATTGATCAATTTATGAGTTTTCAGTTACGATTTCAAGCATGACAAGTTATATGATTTAAATTTAAACTCAGGTCACTGTATTAAGATTGATGGGAATTGCTTATGCTTATGAATACTTCGGATTATGGTTTGCAAAGCATGCTGTCCTTACTCTCACGATCCTTTTGATTTATATGCATGATTTTGCATTATTATTTTACTTACCTTACATACTCAGTATATCCTTCTTACTAACCTATTAATTCTATGCCATAATGTCTCATGATATAGATTCGGGTTATCCTACTAGTCTCTTCTTACCAGCCTCGCACTCGCTCAGTCTGGCCCATCCCGCTTGGGTGAGTCCCCATAGCCGAGGACGACTATCGCTTTAAGCTTGTTATGTTTTATTTTGTCTTAGACTTGGAGTTAGTTTCGGCTTGTCCCAGCATCTCATCAGATAGTGAGCTTTTAGACATAGAATTAGCATGTTCATCTTATGACTCTATGCTGTGATATTGCTTTATTTATGCTTTATGATATTTCGACTTTCTCTTATCCATTCTTATGTTAATTTTCGCTTGATTACGCCCTTAAGTCATGCTATGTATTTACTATGGGTTATCTTGGAGTCGCTAGTGGTTGTATTGTCCTGTTTCTCGATCCAGGATCGTAACTTGGGTCGTGACAAACTTTGTATTAGAGCAATGGTTTAGGTATGTCCTAGGGTGTCTGAAGCCGCGTTAAGTTGTTACACCCTGTAGCAAAAAATTTTTGAGAGTAGTTGATCTTGTATGCTATGTCAAGGGAAGTACGAGTTGTATATTGGCCGTAGATGACAAGGGAAATGTATACGAACAAAAAGAAAAGAGTATGTGAAGCTATAAGTAAGGGGTCAATTTTAAATGATCACAATCTCCAATGAATAATGAATTAGAAACCCCACTCCACCTATCAAATCAAAGGTCTTTGAGTCTAGTTTTTATAAATATCAAAACTGCTCATCAATCAGAGTTCAGAATAAAAGCTATAGGATACCTTACGATGGGTACTATTGACAGTGCAACGGCCACTGCCCTAAAACGGCCACCACCCAAACACCATTATCTTTTGAGATTTGTATTATGAAATCACTTTCACCTTTCCAGATTTCGAGCTGCCTACTTATACTCTTCACCTCTCTATATTTCCGCAGAAAACAAGGAAAGAGTTAAAGAAAACACCAAGCTAAGCTCCATTAAAACTAAAGATAAGCGAAGGGGATCAATCACAAGGTGAAGGTGGTGTGTTGGTGGTTGCTTGGCTGCATTTGTGCAGTGTTTATGTGGTGAATTTGCTGCATTTTGAAGATGTTTCAGTTTACATATGCTCCCTTGGTAGATTATATACAAGTATAGAAGGTGATATACTACTAAACTTCTGCTTGACCATGAGTAAAACTGAGTTAGAGATGTATTTGGTGTGTTTCTAGAACTGCTTACTGCATTTTGGACAGCAGCTGTTCTGCGCTTTTGGACAAGAAGTTGAAGCCAAATAATTCTATTTTAACTAACAATAAACCCTAGAAAAATGTGAGTTTTTTCTAGTATTCAAACACAAGAATCCTAGCTAGAAACTAGAGGTTTGGGGCTAAGTTTGGCTGCCATTTTTGGCCAATTTGAAGGTTACTGCTCGTTTTTTAAGGCTTTATAGCTGTGTTACTTGAAATAAAACTCCATGTTAATGGGAGTTGGTTACAAATGAAGTTAGGTAATTTCCTACTTCCGTTCTTTCCTTAAAAGTGTGTAGAACAAGTTGCAGCATTATGCTTAAATGTTGCCTTGTGTGGTGTTGTTGTGGCTGCTGTTGGTGTGATGTTTTGGCTTGATATATTGTCTTGAAATTTCCTTGTCACTTGCTATAAACTCAATCAATTTAAGGGTATAAGTGCCATTTTTAAAAGAAAAAGAAACGACATAAGAAGGCTCACCCAAAAAAAGGCATCTAAGGCGGGCGTCCATCGTCTCTTTAAGCATGATTCGCATTGTGAATTGAATGAGCTATAAAACCCTTTACAAGTCTTGAGGAAGTATGTTAGGCTTCATTTAGTTGATTTAAGTTTCATGTTTGATTGAGTTAAATTTTGAGAATATGTCTAGCCCAAGTGAGGCATTTAAAGTGGGATATCGTGTTGATTGCTGCCGTAGTTGTATACATCTATTGGAGACCCTCAATGTGAGCATTGTTACGGTACTTAATATATGTTATATATATGTGTGTGATGTTAAATGTGTTTAAAGGTATATGGTTAACTGAAATTTGGTGAAAGAGCGAAGATGATGATGTGTAAACGATTTTAAGCCAAGTAAAGACGCTAAAAGCCATATGCAATGAGCTTATTGAATTACATTTGTTATGGATGTACTTTATCTTATGTGCATGTTATGAAATATTCGGGTCCAAGGATATCTCATAATTCATTTCCCTTAGCCGAATGACAAGTTAGCGAGTCTTTGGAGCTCTAATGTACCTTTAAACACGATCTATAAATTCGTTGAAACTTTAGGTCATCCGCAGCTCCTTATGATTTATACAAGTTTTTAATACATGAATTTATGCTATTTTATATCTTTACATGTTATACGTGCTCACTCTGCGCTTATGCACATAAAAGAAGGGCCTATGCAGGCCAAAGATTTAGTATTCGTCATTTCTATGTTATACATGTTAAATTGACCCTGTATAATCCATATCGGCTTCATTTATGATTATATTAGCGATTTATTATTTTACCCTAGTGCGGTACACCAGTTGTAGGTATTTTTTATTTACGCCGGGCGTGGTATACCGCATTCTGATAGATTTGACATCGGTGTGGTACACCGGCTGGAGGTACTTTTATTTTATCCCCAGGTGGTACAATTGCTGGGATGAATTTTATATGAATTTATAGTCGGCCGTCCGCCTATTACTCATTTGTAGTTTTTATTGTGCATTAGATGGTTCCATTTACACTTCAATATTCAGTTATTGTCAGGTTTTCATTTTCGTGGATTTTTGTTGTTACAATTTCGTATTTCTGGTTTAGTTATCATTATCATCTTATATATTTACAGTTTTTAGCCTTACATACCAGTACATTTTATTCGTATTAACATCCCTTCATCTGGGGACCCCTCCTGCAATCATGTTGCGTGCATGTGCTGAGGCTCGTATCATCAACGCCAAGAGCCTGATTTCAGCGGAATAGTGGTATGCTCTTCTTTCCAGGAGCCATGATCCTAGTTTTGTCTATTTTGAGTTTTGTGTACAATATGGGTAGGCTGAGGCTCTGTCCCGTGCATTTTAGTTTGTTTACTCTGTAGAGGCAGAGGTGGACTAGTTTGTATAGTAGTTTTGGTTGGTTACTCGTGTTGGTTTACCATTTCTCTATTTAGCTCCATTACAGCCTTGTCATTTCCAGGCTGTTTATTCGTCATTAGCAGGAGACCTTATGGGTCCATTAGCTGTTGGTTCTGACAGTAATGGGTCAGCCTTAATGTTACATTTTCAGACGCCATGTAGCCGGCTCGACAATCATGAACCAAGTGCCAGTTGTGCCCTACCCAGTTTTGGGGCATGAAAGACTTGGTATCAGAAAAGTCGTGTCCTAGGAAGTCCAAAGTCGTGTCTGGTAGAGTCTTGCTTATGGGCATATTGTGCAACATACTGGCACAAGAAGGCTACAAGACATCTAGAAATTATTTCACTTCTTTTACTAATAGTTCGTGCTATAGAGCGAGGTCATAAGTACTAAGTGATATCTAATCATGTTATTGTTTTAGAGTATGCCTGTGACAAGGAATATGACTACGAGGTTGATTGGCACAACTGTAGGAGAGTACTACGCTCTCCGATGATTAGGGGAAACAAAGTTAGAGGCTCGAGTGAATCTCCTACCTTAGGTATTGGCGCTCCTCCAGCACTAGTTAGAGCCGTGGCAGATAGACCTCTAGCATCTCCCACACCAGCAGCAATTTCTGAGGGTGATAGATTGGAAGACCCTCCCGCGCTTGTGGTACCTCCGATTTTTTTAGAAGGGTGTCTTGAGGGACCTGTTCAGCTAATGGCTCATATAGCCGCAGGTTAGGAGCCGCACTGGAGGCGATAGAGAGATAGATACCAGGCAACTGGAGAGTTCCAGGGCACATGAGTTCGTGAGTTTGAGCCTCCCATACTACCAAATCAGACCCGAGTGAGATCCGGACTTTATTTATCGTATTATATAAGGTGTTGAAGGAGATGCGAGCTACAATGACCGAGGAAGTAGAGTTGGTGGCCTTTAGACTATGTGATGTGGCTATATTGTGGTATAAGGCTTGGGCTCGATCAAGAGGAGCTGATGCACCGCCAGCTGAGTGGGAAGAGTTCTCCGAGGCCTTTATGCACCACTATCTACCCTTTGATAGGATCGAGCTGAGCAATTTTTGCACCTAAAGCAGTAAGCAAGATCAATATAATTCTCTGTTAGGTAAGCTCCATACATGGTTCATACGATGGAGTGATAGAGTGTATTGGTTCGTGTTAGGGTTGGGGATTCATATAGCTCGAGATTGTTTGAAGGTATCTACTCATGAGAACATAGACATTGCATGAATTTAGTCCTTCTCCTAGAGGGCGAAAGATTTGGTTCATTAAATACGGGATACTTAGAGACAGCAGGAGCAAAGGAAGAGAGCTAGGACCATGGGTCCTTACAGAGGACCAAAGGGTCACCTAGGGACTCAGTCATCCAGGAAGTCAGTTAGGCCTGTAGGGAGTGACCCACCTCAGTTTTAGGGACAGAGAAGAGACCAGGGCCCAGCTCCGTCTAGCACTTGACGACAAGAGCAGGTGGGGCAGAGGAGACCATCATTATTGCAGTTTCCTAAGTGTGGGATATCTCATTCAGTTCAGTGTCGTCAAGGGCAGAATGTATGCTATCGTTGCAGGCTGCTAGCGCCCTTTATGAGGGATTATTCAGATATGGTCGAGGCAGACAGCGACCAGCGGCTGCTTCGCCATCCTTTGCCCGGACCTCCCGCACCTAATCCTCAGTTGGCAGAAGGTTGTGGAAGAGGCAGAGGGAGAGAGGTTTCTAGTTCTGGGGCAACCTTAAAATTGATTTTTATGCTTTGGGTGGTCGGCAGGACTAGGAGGCCTCAACTGATGCTGTTACAAGTACTTTGATTATTTATTCTCATATAGTATATGTCTTTCTTGGCCCTGATTCCACACTCTCTTATGTTACACCATTGGTTGGAGTCAGTTTGAGACAGTCCCTGAGTTATTATCTATACCATTTGTTGTTTCTAACCAATTGGGCGAATCTATGTTAGCCAGATGAGTTTATTGGAGTTGTGTTGTATTAGTATGTGATAGATCAACCTTAGTGATCTATTGATCTTGAAATGGTTTATTTTGATGTCATTATGGATATGGATTGGTGGAGTGCATGTTATGCTACTGTTGATTGACGAGCCAAGGTCGCTGATTCTATTTTACTGATGAGACAGTCCGAGAGAATGGCAAGGTAATGCCGCCACACCTAAAGGTAAGTTTATTTCATAGACTAAGGCTCATAAGTTGATATCACAAGTTACATTTCTACTCTTGGTATGGGTAAGAAACTTGGAATGTGAGCCTGTGAATCTCCAATCAATTTTTTGTAAAAATGAAAGTTCCCCGGGAGGTCTTTCCATATGATTTGCCTGGAATTCCTCCTGAAAGGGAGATAGATTTTACTATTGATCTACATTCAGTACTCAACTTATATTGATCCTCCTTATATAATGGCCCAAAAGAAAAGCTATGGAATTGAGGGAGTAGCTGGGAGATCTGCTCGAGAAGGAATTTATTCGGACCCAGTGTATCTCCCCGGGTGCACCAGTGCTCTTTCTGCAAAAGAAAGATGGACTGTTAGAATGTGTGTTGAATATAGGAAGCTGAATAAGGCAATTAAGAATAAGTACCACTCCTGGGCAAAGATGGATGACCGCTTGATTAGTTACAGGTGCCAGATGCTTCTTCTCAAAGATTGGTTTGAGATCTGGGTACCATTAGTTATGGGTTAGGGAAGTTGATATCCTCAAGACTTCCTTCAAAACCAAATTTGGCCACAGAATTCTTAGTAATGTCATTTGGGCTTACTAATGCCTCGAAATCTTTTATGGATTTGATGAATAGGTGCTTAGGCCCTTCGTGTATTCGCACTGTCTTTATTGATGACATCCTGATTTATTTACGATTAGAGGTTGAGCATGCAGATCACCTGAGAGCTGTGTTAAGCAGACTCTGTGAGTATAAGTTGTACGCCAAAGTTTCTAAGTTGGAATTTTGCCATCTGTGGCTTGGTCATGTAATTACAGCTAAAGGTATAAGAGTGATAGTCAGAAAATAGAGGAAGTCAAAGTTGGCCCAGACCCTTGAACCCTATAGAGGTTCGTGCTTCTGGGTTTGGCAGGTTACATTTGTAGATTTGTAGAAGGTTTTTTCTACTATCTCCGCGCCAATGACGCGGACTCATAAAGCAGCTAAGTTCAATGGTTAGAGGCGTGTGAGCGCAGTTTTCAGGAGTTGAAAGATAGGTTTACCAACACTCCGTTCCTGACTCTTCCAAAATTACAGAGGGTTATGTGGTTTATTGCGATGCCCAGGACCGCTTATGCTATATTTTGATGCAACATAAATAAAGTCATTTCCTTAAGTGCTTTGAAGCAACTAAGGAAGCGTGTGAGCAGAATTACCTTATCATGATCTAGAATTGCGCAGTGGGTTCACGCTAAAGATCTAGCATCACTACCTATATGGGGTACATGTTGATACTTTTATGGATCATAAGATCCTTCAGTACATATTCCAACAGAAGGAGTTGAATTTATGCCAGAGAAGGTGGTTAGAATTGCTGAAATATTATGATGTTAGCATTTTTACTATCCGCAAGGCAAATGTTGTAGTTGGTGCTTAAGCTTCAAGTCTATGGGTAGCTTTCGTCATATTCAGGTTGACAGGATTGAAACATGAAGAATCTACAATAGTTGGCTGACTTACAGATTCAGCTACTGATGTCGAAGATGGGGTGTTATTGTCCAAAACAACTCAATCGCCCTTGCAGCGGAAGTTAAGCAATGAAAATATGATGATGCAGAGTTAGTCTTACTGAGAGACAATATACCATAGTAGAAGCAGAGCCTATTTGATTGTGGACCCACTGGAGTTCTTTGATACCACGGTCATCTATGTGTTCCTAATGTGGGTGAGATACAAGAACAAATTATGAATGAAGCTCATTACTCTTGGATATCTAAGACTTCGTGCCACGAAGATGTATTGTGACCGAGGGGCAACAGGATTGGTGGAATGATGAAAGGACATCACAGGTCCTGTGACTCAATGTCCCGATTGCCAGCAGGTGAAGGTCGAGCACCAGAGGCCTGGAGGTCTAGTGTAGAATATAGAAATTCCAACCTAGAAATGGGAGGTGATTAATATGGATTTTATTACGTGATTTCCTCAACGAGCAAGAAGCATGATTCTATCTGCAATAGTTTATAGATTAACTAAATCAGCTCACTTCTTTCCAGTTAAGACTACATATGCTGCAGAGGATTATGCTAGGCTTTATATATGAGAGATGGCTTCTACATGGCATCCCCTTATCCATTATTTTTGACAAAGGTGCTCATTTCACAAAGAAATTCTCGGCTTATTCCAAAGGCCTAGGTACTCAGCTAGTTTCCCAGTACTGCATTTCATCCTCAAACAGACGGACAGGCTGAATGCACTATTCAGACGCTTGAAGATATGTTGCATGCCTGTGTTTTAGATTTTGGTAGAAGTTGACAACCATGCTCCTTGATTGAGTTTCTGCCTATAATAAAGCTTACTGTTTAATATTCCATGGCCCCATATGAAACTTTATATGGGAAAACTGCAGGCCTCCTGTGGACTGGTTTGAGCTCAATGAGGAAGAGTTATTGGGGCTAGAATTAGTGCAACAGGCTACTGAAAAGGTGAAACTTATTAGAGATCGACTTAAAACCGACTCAGAAGGCAGAAGTCTTATGAATGTACGTTGTTCATACCAAACTACACGCAAGTGCACGTGGTCGTACAAGTAGTAAAGTGGCTTTATTTCTAGCCAAGTATCGATCCCACAAGCGACTGAATTACGGCAGTACTAACTCCACTGTTAGTGAATGATATCGCTATAGAATGTAGACAACCAAACAAATAATGTTTTATGAGTCAATATTAATAGTTAATAATAACCTAAGTAAAGATTGTAATTTGAAGTTCGAAAATAGCAATGAACAAGCTGAGGTTAAGGCAAGCATGCAGAGATGCAATTTATTAATTAACATCAGTCAATCTTCGGCTGTTAGTCAGAATTAATAGCCTATAGATTGATCTTTGACTCTCATCCAATTAAAGAATCATGAGACTCACATTACACATTTCTGTGATGCAAGAACACCATGCTATAGCCATACATAACAAATTCCATAAAACACTAATACGACTTTCGTATATATTTCTATTCTTGACTCAGAATCTTTTCAATTTTCTCTCAACTAAGAAAGATCATATCCCACCAATTCACATCTATCCACTAATTTCCTTTTCAGAATCAATTGAATTCTAAGATATACATTAACATTGGCCAAACATTAACAGGTAAAAAACAAGAATTGGTAGAAAAACAATTATAGAGAAGATGAAAACTGAAAATGATTAGTAATTAAATTCCTTACAATTATACTTAACCTCAACAAGAGGTGAATTAGCCACTCAATTTTGAATTAAACATCTTCAAACAAGTAGACTCATACAAAGAAATTGAAACTAAAGAGAAAGGAAGAGAATTAACCCCAGAAATTCATCCTCTCAACTGCCTGCGCTAACCACGTTCTTGCTCCCAAATGTCATAAAGTTTAAAATAAACCTAAGTGTGCTATTTATACTAGTGGGAATTTTTTCCGGAATAACAATCAACGGGCACGGGAGTGGTATCGCGGAGCACTGCCTCCGTGCCACGGTGCTATCGCGGACCCCCACTGGAACTCGGCTCCCAGGTAAATGCACCTCAGCGTGGCACGACATGTATCGTGGAGCATTGCCTCCATGCCACGGTGCCATCGCGCACCTTCACTGGAACTTGAGGTTCCGGGTAATCACCCTCAGCGTGACACGGAGTGCATCGAGGAGCACTGCCTCCGTGCCACGGAGGTAACGCGCACCTCCACTGGAATTTGACACAATTTATCCTCCCAGGCAGAATGCCTCCGTGATGGTAGCGTGACACGGAGCCATCGTGGAGCCCCTATTTTGACCAATTTCCCTTGTCAACTTCCACTTTTTGCTTCCGAGTCCATTCCCACACTTCACCAACTTGTAGATTAGCTTCCAAAAATTTCTTATAACTGCAAAACAACACTAATAATGTTGGTTAGTATAAATTCACATTTACATAAAAATAACATGAGAATGCACACATAAACATAGATAAACAAGTAGAAATGAAGTATGTGAGTATCACTTGGGCATGAAATTCTGCCCAAGATCATACGCTGTCATGAACTGGAGTTTGCTATTGATGATTGGGTCTTCTTGAAAGTGTCTTCTATGAAAGGCGTCATGCAATTTGGCAAAAAGGGCAAGTTTAGCCCTACATATGTTGCGCCTTACAGAGTTATCCGCAGGATTGGCAAAGTAGCCTATGGTTAGAGTTTCCACCAGAGCTAGCGGCAGTCCACCCAGGATTTCATATATCTATGTTGTGAAAGTGTATAGGAGACCCAGCCCGTGTTATTCCTGTCGATGATGTCCGAATTTTTGAGGAGATAGCCTACACCAAGGTCCCAGTTTCTATTCTTGACTGGAAAGTCAGGAAACTTTAGACCAAAGAAGTCACCTCGGTTAAAGTATTATGGAAAAATAATAATATCGAAGACATAACTTGGGAGGCTGAGGAGGAAATGAAGAAGAAATGTCCTCACCTATTCATGATGTCAATGTGATATTAAGGTATTATACCCCGAAAGCCCTAACATTAGACCCGGGTGTTGAAATGGAGAAAATAGGAATTTCTTCACCAGGTCACAGGAGGAGTCATCTAGTATCCCATCAGGAACCCCACGAGTCATTAAGTGACCCATGGGGAAAGGCTGGGACTTGTTGGAAATTTTAGTTTTTGCGTGACCACGGATATGACCACGAGTTGTGGTCAATATCAGTCGTGGTCAAGGATAATATGTAGGGAGAACAAATTCGGCAATGCACCTAACGGGTCATCACCACGACTTGTCGGGTACACCATGAGTCATGGTGACCCCCAGGAGAATTTTAGCAGTGAAGGTGACAGGAGATGACCATGACTCGTGGTCACCGGTAATGATCCGTTCAGTCCCTTGTGGTGATCAGTGAAGATGGAATCTAGTGAAGATGACGACTAGCAGACCACGTTGGGACTGGAAGTCTATTTTTTCCTATGAGTTTATTAAGGGCTTTACCATAATTCCTAAGCTCCTAAAGCCTAAAATACGTCATTTTAAGGTCAGAATGGAGTGTTTGAAGAAGTGTTGCGTCATTTTAAGCCAATCCTAATTTATGCATGCAAGTTTAGAAGTTTGTGAGATAATCAAGCCTAGTTACAAAGTTCTTCCTCAATTCTCTTTGGGCAATCTAGGAAGTGTGAAAATTAGGTCTATTCAGGTATGTAAGGCTATGAATGGGTGTAATTGTCCACACCCATGCCCAATTCCCTCTCAATTCATGAAAATTCTAATTGTTGAATCTATGGGGGGTTTTACCCAATGTGTGAATTCTCTAAGTATCGATCATGGGTACGATCCAAGCATGTTTCTATTGTTGTTTTATGATCTATGGGCAGATTATGTGACTATTTTAAATATAAATTTATAGATTTGATTTTAAATCCAATTATGCCCAATTATGAATGTTTATGAAAAGTCAAGCTAGGATTTCATTATGATCTTGATCTTAACTAGCCCAATTATGATTTATTCTTTATTATTCGATTTCTCTCAAGTACTTATCATGGATTTATGAAATGTCAAGTTTACACATGTTTATAAGTATGCATGGATTTCATGATTTATGAATCTTGGCCAATTCATGGGCCCTTATTCATTGATAAACATGTATTTTAAATGGGGATCAATGATGTTGTTATTTATTTGGCCATGAACTTCATGAATGACGATACTGTTACTATACGAGCCTAATGTGCATGTTTTTGGGAGCAGTGTCTAGCACCGAGTAGCCCGACGTTCAAAGGACTACGCCGGTGTCTTAGAACTACATGCCACCGTAGGTTTATTTATATATATTCCAATGTTAATGGATCCCCTCTTCGTGATATCACATACTGCACGTCCCTTGCCTGGCAAACCTGGGACGACTCTGCCCACTTGAGTGAGATAGTTGGGGCATCATGTAAGGCTCTATCATGATGGTGTTGGTTATGACGAGTCCTCCCATTGTTCCTCATTATTTATGCATGATTATGTTTATGTAGTTTGGCTCAAGTCATGTTTAATAAAGCTTTTCTCTTATGATTGTGAGTATGAATGATTTACGAATATTTTAAAAACCTTGAGCCTTATGTTTACATTATGATATTTACGTCATGAGCATGTCATCCTACTCATATGAACTCTTATGCATTTTAACTGTCTGTTTTACTTACCTTGCATACTCGGTACATTCCACGTACTGACCGGATACTCTATTCTGTATCATTTCATAATACAGGCTTCGATATCCAGGCCCAGTCCCCCCGCTAGTCAGACTTCCAGAGTTAGTGCTTCTCAGTCTCAATTGGTGAGTCCTCATCTTGCAAGGGCCCTTCTTATCAGTTGTATTTTATCTTTTTCAGTTTTTAGACTATACTGAGTTAGTTTGGGTCTTGTCCCATCAACTCGTCAATGTTAGAGGCTTCTCGAACATAGTTTGTATTTTTAGCTTTCGATTCATGTATGTATTCAGATGTTGTGATTGTTTATACTTCCGCTATGTTTTTTATGATGATCTTCCGCTTATCTATGATTGAGTTAGATGTATGTTCATTCCATGGGTTGACTTGGAGCTTCTCAGGATTTCTTGTCCCGTGTCCCGATTCAGTCCTATGTTTGGGTTGTGACAAACATGGTTTTAGAGCATTAGGTTTTGAAGTGTCCTAGGGTGTCCGAAAGCCGTGTTAAGTAGAGTATTTTTCATGGGTGTGAAGCACGCCACACTTACGACGAAGTGGCTACGAGACATTTAGGAAATATTCCCTTCTTTCATAATCTAAGTCATGCGATGGAATGTCTCTCTATCCTTCTAACTCATGCTATACAGATTTGCAGAATCATTCCTCCCCGCAGAGTTAACGGAAGAAGAAATTGAAACGGAAATGGTCACAAGGATGGCAATAGAGACGGGCATCAATAGGCCCCACCAGCCCATGAGGAGCACGTACCCGAGCTGGTTGCCCAGGCAGAGTTCAGGGCAGCCATTTAGATACTAGCCCAGGTCTTGACCACCCAAGTCAATCAACAGGCAGTGACGTATGTCCCTCAGAACGAGAATACGGCGGCAACAAGAGTTAGGGATTTTTTTAGGATGAACCTTCCCGAGTTCCTTGGATCGAAGGTGGATGAGGATCCACATGAGTTTATCTATGAGATTTTGAAGATTACCTAGATCATAGGGGTGATCAGAGAGGAGTGCGCCGACTTAGCCTCTTATCAGCTGAAAAGGGTTGCGCAAATCTAGTTCAAGCAGTGGAAAGATAGCCTAGACAGTGGGAGCAGGTCCCGTTGGTTGGGAGGAGTTTCATATTGCATTTCTGGATCGGTTCTTCCCTCGTGAGATTTAGGATATTAAATAAATGGAGTTCGTGTACCTGAAGCAAGGGAAGATGACAGTCCAGGAGTATGCTTTGGAGTTCACTCATTTGTCCAGGCATGCACCAGAGCTAGTGGCTGATCAGGGGGCTCGGGCGAGCAGGTTTGTACATGGAGTGACAGACTACCTGGACAAGGATTGTAGGATCGCCATGCTTCATCAGGATATTTATTTTTCTCAGATAGTTTTGCACGCCCAGTAGATGGAGCGGTGCATTTGAGAGAGAGAGAGAGGCTAAGAGGGTTAGGACAGATAGTTATGGGTTCTCAGTAGAGATCGGGAGGCATACATCGCCAGAAGTCTCATCATAGGTCATTAGCTCCAGCGCCACCATCAGCTAGTGTCCCATCAAGACCTAGAGGGAACTAGAGGAGCAGGGCCTCATGTTCGTGGGACCAGAGGAGCATGCAAATATAGCGCACCTTTCCTGCCTGCGGGAAGTATGGCAAGAGTCATACAGGAGAATGCTTGTTGGGATCGGATATCTGTTATGGGTGTGTTAGATCTGGCCACATGTTCTGAGAGTGTCCCTTGACTAGACAGGGTGATGGTAGAGGTCCTGCTCAAGCTACCAGATCAGCAGCATCACCAGCACGCCCAGCCCAGCAGGGTGCATCCACCAGTGGAGGTGGCGGCTAGTGCCAGAATAGGTTTTATGCCCTTGCCTCCCTCCAGGAGTAGGAGACTTCACTAGATGTGGTTACCAGTATGTTACGAGTAATCCACCTTGATGTATATGCATTGTTAGATCCAGGGGCTACTTTATTTTTTGTGATGCCCTATGTTGCTAGTATTTTCAGAGTCAGTCCCAAAATCTTATCAGAACCCTTCTCAGTCTCTACTCCAATTGGTGATTCAGTTATAGCTAGACGAGGGTATAGAAATTTCCCTATCATAGTCCTTCAGAAAGTCACCTTAGCAGATTTAGTGGAGTTAGCCATGACCGATATTGATGTTATCTTCGGAATGGATCAGCTATGTGCATGCTATGCCTCAGTGAATAGTAGAACCCATTTAGTAGAGTTTAGATTTTGGGGTGAGCCAGTCCTAGAGTGGAAGGGTAGTTCAGTTGTGCCTGTAGGTCATTTCATCTCTTACCTTAAGGATAGAAAGATGATTTCTAAGGGTTGTATGTACCACCTAGTTAGGGTTAAGGATGCTACGTCTGAGACCCCGACTATCCATTTAATTCCAGTAGTATGTGAGTATCCAGAAGTCTTCCCAGATGATTTATCGGGAATCCCTCCCGAGTGGGAGATTGATTTTTGTATTGACCTTCTTTCCAATATGCAGCCTATATCTATTACTCCTTACATAATGGCCCCAGCTGAGTTATAGGAGTTGAAGGAGAAGTTGAAAGACCTCCTAGACAAGGGTTTCATCAGTCCTAGCAAATCCCCGTGGGGTGCACCAATCCTCTTTGTCCGAAAGAAAGATGGTTCTCTTAGTATGTGCATTGATTATTGGCAATTAAACAAGGTCACCATCAAGAACAGGTATTCTCTCCCTAGGATTGATGATTTGTTTGAACAGCTTCAGGGTGCTAAGTGCTTTTCAAAGATAGATCTCAGATCTGAATACCATCAGCTCAGGGTTCGGGAGAGTGACATCTCGAAAATAGCCTTCAGAACTCGGTATGGTCACTATGAGTTTATAGTTATGTCTTTAGGACTAACGAATGCTTCTGCATCTTTTATGGATTTGATGAATAGGGTGTTCAAGCCATACTTGGATATGTTCGTGATTGTGTTCATAAATGACCCCTGATATACTCTCAGAGCAAGGAGGAGCATGCTGCTCATTTGAGGATAGTGCTACAGACTCTCAAGGATTGCCAACTGTATGCTAAATTCAATAAATGCAAGTTTTGGTTGAACCCAATGACATTTTTGGGTCATGTGGTGTCAAGTGAGGGTGTACAGATAGATTCTCAGAAGATATAAGTGGTGAAGAATTGGCCTAGACCAGTGAATCCTTCGGATATCAGGAGCTTCTTAGGTTTAGCTGGTATTATCGGATATTTGTCGAGGGGTTTTCATCTATGCAGCACCATTGACCAAATTTATCCAAAAGAAAGTGAAGTTTCAATGGTCGGAGACTTGTGAGAGGAGCTTCTAAGATTTGAAGACTCAACTCACCTCAACATCGGTCTTAACCCCTACCTGCGGGTACTGATGGGTTTGTGGTATATTGCGATGCTTCTTAGAAGGTGGAGGGTGCATTGCACATCCCAAACAGTATGTGCCTGAAGCAAATGTCCAATAAGTACAGGTGAATGTAGTCTTCTCTTGATCTTCATGTGCAATAAAAATTTGGTTATGTCTCAAATAACCATCCAAAAGGCAGTACCAAACCTTGCCTGTCAACCTGTCTTGCATTTGGTCCATGAACAACATTGGGAAGTGATCCTTGAGCATACATGTGTTCATCTTTTGATAATCCATATAAACACGCCAACTTGTAACTAGTTTAAGAGGAATCAGCTTATTTCGCTCATTTTCTACCACAGCCATGCCTCCCATTTTGGGGATGCACTGTACTGAACTTACCCATTTGTTGTCAAATATTGGGTAGACAACACTTGCATCCAACCACTTAATGATTTTCTTCTTCACCACCTCTTGCATTGGTGGTTTAAGTCTGCACTGGTGTTCTTTGCTCGAAACACAATCTTCCTCCAACTATATTTTATGAGTGCATATTCCTAGAGGGATTCTAATAATGTCGGTAATGGTCCACCCAAATGCTCTTTTGAAATGTTTCCACACAGACACAAGAGCTTCAAACTACCATTCTACCAAGTCAGCCTTCACAATAATGGAAAATGTATTCTTCTCTCTCAGGAAGGCATACTGGAGGTGACTAGGCAATGTTTTCAACTCCAATACTGGAGGTTCTTCGATTGAGGGATAAGATGGAGGAGTTGGTCTATTCTTCAAGTCTAAGTCCAACTTCTTTGGGGCATAAGAATAAGACCCCATCCCTATCAAGGCATTTGAGGTCTCGTTATAATCTTTGATGCCATCACCATTGAAGTCATCATCACTACAACTAAAGTTTCAACTGCAAATTTCTCTTCCATGGGTAGTTTAATCACCCTTTCATTAATAATATCATAACTGAGATAGCATTCATGTCTCTCAGTTGCTTTATAGACTGGCAAACATTGAATATAACCTCTTCATCATTCAGTCAAACCTTCAGTTCACCACTTTCCATGTCAACCAAAGCTCTCCCTATTGCCAAGAGTGGCCGCCCTAAGATTTTAGGAACTTCAAAATCCACTTCTCAATCCAAGATTACAAAATTAGCAGGGAATATAAAGTGCTCCACCTTCACTAGCACATCAAATAATATCTCCATAGGCCTCTTGACTGAACAGTCTACCATCCACAGCCACATAGTAGTCAGTTTTGGGGCTCCCAAGCCCAACTATTTATTTATAGCCAGCGACATCAAGTTGATACCTGCACCAAGGTCACACAATTATTTGGCAAAGTTGAACGAGCCAATGGTGCATGGAATAGTAAATACATCGGGATCTTCTTTCTTCTGGACCAATGAGTGTGAAGTAATCACACTATAGTGATAAAGATTATCAATAGGTTCAAAACTGATAGTCCTCTTCTTGGTAACCAAGTATTTCATGAACCTGGCATAACCTGGCATTTGCTAAAGAGCTTTCACCAAAGGAACATTGACTAGCAATTGCTTCAACATTGACATAAATTTTTGGAACTTTTTGTCTTCCATTTTTTTTAACCTATGTGGAAATGGAGGTAGGGATCTAGGAATTGGAGTCAAAGTCTTTGCAACCTCCTTTAGTTTTTCTTTATCTCCTAAAATCTTTTTTTCCATGCTTTTAGATTTTTCAACATCTACATGAATATACTTGATAATTATCGACTTTCAAGACTTACCCAAAATTTCCTGCTCAACATTATCTCCAACAGCAAGTTCTGATGTTGAGGCTTCATCTTCCACCTGCTCAGCAATAATAGGGACGGTTCGATCAACACTTTACCAGTTCTAATCGTGACAGTCATGCATTGGCCATCCTTCTTCAGATTTTGCACAGGGTCACTAGGCAAAGTACCACTCATCCGTTGATTATAAGGTTGCAGACATCTACCTCATTTGATACTCCAGTTGTTTAATAGCCAAAGAATGTGAGTCCATGAGTTGACTGATTTTGGAGAGACCACTCTTCATCTCCTTAACACCAAAGTCAGTAGATTTGACTCTTTGAAAAACCTTCACCGATGTTTCTCCCATCTTAGAACTTCCTATATCATTACTAGCTCGATCGTGACTGCAAAGAGGAACATATAACCCGCTTTGATCATTCTTGTAACTATCCTTGTTCTTCCAGTTGCCCTAATCTCGATCTATGTAACTAGCTCTATCATAGTAGTTATCCTTCTGATAGTTTTGACCTTGGTTTTCTTGTCCATTAGCCTATAAACCCCCTATATTGTTCAGATACTTAGCTTTTTCCTCAGAGTTTGAGTCGTGATCCTCATGTCTGGAAGCGTTTCCTTGTGAACCCACAATATTCACCTTTTCAGCACCATCTTCAAGTAAGTATTTCATAATCAACTCCATTTGGGTTTTCATGTGAGCCATTTCCTAGTCTCACTTATTCCTTCTTTTGGAGCTGCTCGGCAGTTAAGCCCATTTAATATGTATTACTAAAGACTTTAGAATCTCTAGAATGCCAAGCCCTATTGGTCTTTGTAACTCTCTCCAGTTGTCATGACCCAACTAAATAGGTCGTGGGAGCACCTACTCGACTCTACTCAATAGGAGAACCCCTTTTTCCCTAGACAACAACGTATCAATGGAACATAGTCATCTCATGATTCATCAGTCAAAATCTTTCTTTATTTACATTAGTTTTTAAAACTCAGCCAAGATAAACATAAAGGAACCTCCCAATTAACACAACTCTTCCCAAGATCTAGTCGAAATAGGTACAAGAGCTCTACAACTGAGTACCGACAAATAAACGACACGACTCCATCCGCGGAAGAATGCAGAAGTTGTTGCCGAATGACTTCCACTCCAAGAAAAACTTCAGCCTACCATGACCTACACCAAAAAGGTGTAGAAAGAGTAGTATCAGTACACCACATGTACTGGTAGGAAGCATCAGCGACTACAGTTAGTTCACATAACAGCTAAATAATTAATAAGCATCGACACAAAATAAAACTAATTCCCACTTCTCTGCTTTCTATAAACTCACCATTATTATAAATTACCATAACCAAATAAGTCCTGCAAATTCACAAATACAATTACTCATATTATCATCTTGGTGCACTATTAGCCTACTATTCTATCTCTCTGTTTCCACTATAGCGCATGAGCTACCGCTGTTGTGGTCCCGTCACTGCGGTGATACATCCGCTACAGCAATAGTCACTACACATTAACCTAGAAACCTGACCCTTTCAATTCTCCTCTCACGTCTTTCATTCATTAAGTGTTTTCTAGCCAAATATACCAATCGATTCATCATCACATTAATTTTCTCATGAGATTTCTAACGTATTATAATTGATCCATACAATTATCATTTATGACAATCATGCCCTCTCATATAACACATAACAATAAGTGCGACATACATTCAACCTACATGTATATATATCACGTCAATTATCTCTAGAATATCATCAAACAAGTATCATATATTATGCAAATCATATATTGTATCTTAATTCAGAAAATCTACCATGCACACGTACCTGTCATACATATCATAATTATACCTCGCCTCATTCTGGTCTCACATCACAATGTACATCCTTCAGATTACACAAGTATATTGTTACTTTCTCGGTACCATCACCACCAATAACATAGGTGTCATGCCTTACCCAAAGCCAATCAGAACTCGATCATACTAGTGATAATGTTTCGGGCACACGCCTCCCTCACGTTACTGTACACACATGTCAGAGGGTCTTACTTTTTTCATTCTTATAATGACCTGCAGGGGACTCTAGAAATCCATGTACTATACACCA